>NDGM011185425.1:0-10398 GCA_002564305.1 Octomys mimax
GACAACAATATGCAATGTATTAATTATTGAAAGTGTGCTACTAATTGGTTTTGAAACTGTCTCAATGCTATTTGTTTCTCAATAAAATTATTTTTTAAAAAACTCGCATTCTTTGCCAAAGATACATAAAAATGTGAAAGATTAACTTATCAGTTCAAGAGTACAACAATATCTCAGACTTTTCTCACTTGCTGGCAACCAGGTGATTTGTATGCATTTTAAAGCTTGTGGAGCATTCTGGCTACTTTCATTTCATATTATCAGATAAATGAATGTAGGAGAGACACACTTAAATACAAACCCAGGTAGGCACAGTTTAAAAAATGGCTACCTGTTAGAAACTGCTGATAAAATAATGAGGCAGTGACACAGTTGAATAGCTCAACACCTTCAAGAAATTCTTTTTCCAGAGGGAAAAAAAGGAAGGGAAAAAAGAAAAGAAGGGAGGAAGGAAAAAGTGGTGGAAAGAAAGGAAATAGAAAAAATTACTTTAATATCAACTCTGCCTGTACAAGCAAAATTCACAACTTACAATATTCATGAGCTATAATGCATGCATTTCTGGAGTTTGATACTCAGCATGAAATATGAAGCCAGAATTGTTCCTAAATAATTCCTTTCATGCAACTAATATCTCCCCATTTATACAAACAGAGAGCCCTGTACACCTGTCTCTTTTACAGCCTCCCTGAGAGATTTTGGTACAACAATAAGATTAACAAGATATGGACAGGAAAGCTACATTCATTTTCAGATGAAAATATTTATTTTTTATAATTATACTTTTTCCATTTTTATTTTTATTAGAACACATTTTCAATATGTAATTATGTTTGTCATGGAGAGTTGGGACTTGTATGTTACACATCTCAGTTATATTTTCAGCCTCTTTGCTCTTTCCATCCCCTCTCTCTCCATCTCTTTGTTTCCTTCCACTTTGAAGAAAGATCTGTCTCCTTTCTCTCTCTTTTTCTTTCTTTTTTCTCTTTCTTTCTTTTCTTTCTTTCTTTCTTTCTTTCTTTCTTTTTTGTGGAACCAGTGATTGAGTCCCTTTTTCTAATTATCTTTTGTGCTCCTTAAAATGATATTAAGATGCATCTATTTTTCTAGCAAAATATTTAGTCTTCCACAAAATAATATAGCCATGCTGTGTTTTATCTGAGAGAAGAATTCAGATGTCAAAGTGCAATGTAAACAATCATTTGATTGCAATTATTATTCAAGTCTGGAGTTATCCTCAATCATGTTTGAGCTTTACAATCACACATCCATTTGACATTTCATGTCTAGCCTCTTAATGCCATAGTTTTTTTAAAAAAAATCTCAATTCTGTTGTTCTTCTGGAGTTTATTTATTGTAAATAACCAACATAACAGTTATGACAAAGAATTCAATATAAAATTGTTTGCCTTAAGTTAAAACTACTCACAATAAAATGGTGGTTCTCAATTTTGTCTGTATATTAAAATACTTGGGGAGTTTTTAAAATTCTGACCATGTCCAAACAACACCCCAGACCAAGTGCATCAACATTTCTTGGGGTAAGAGTCAACCAGCAGAATGTTTTACTGGTCTCTCAGTGAAGCCAGTATGCAGCTAGCTACAAAAATACTAGGATATAAGCTTTAGAAGGACAAGGATTTCTTTGTCTTTTTTTGTTTTCTTGCTATTTTCCAAGTTCCTATAACATGTCAAACATTCAATAAATATTTGTGAGCATAAATACTGTATTTTAAAGATACACTTACTACTTTACAATCTTCTGAATCTACTTAATTTCAATATCAGGAAGTTTTGATGTTTTTAAGAAAATAAACAGAAATAAAAATTTCCCAGGACCATTTCACTATTGCAAACCAAAAGATTTAATGAAGCTTTTCAGTGGCTCAAAGTGTGTTTACTTCTAGACAGAAATCTGCTGTACATTTAAAATAGAATACTAGAAATGAATGTTTAAGCCTACTAAATTATTTCAAAGAAAATAAATATTCCCTATAAATCTGTGTATATAAAATCTGATAACCACTACAATAAGCCTACAAAACAACGGATATTTACATGGCTGGAAGGGTATAATCTTGTAGTGATTCTCTTGAGAACTTTTCGTTCCCAGCCTTGCATATGGATTTAATTATTAACAAAAGGATTGTCCAAAAGTATATGTAGCATGTGACTGAAAGTGAGGAGGCAAGTTTACCCATTCATAGATGTTTTGAGACAGGTCCAGCCCAGAGAAGAGGTGGAGTGGTGGGAAATCTGACATGCTTTTAAATCTCTGAGTCACGGGGAACAACACTGGGAAGGCCCACTTCCTTATATATGGCATCAGACAGAACAGACAACCGTCTAATAAGGACAGGTAGTTATATAACAGAACATTTGGTCATATGCTTGCTGTATGTGTGAGTGACAAAACATATACCGACTCACACCCAAGTGTGGCGAACTGGAGTCTGGCCATCCTGGGTACCCTAACACAGTAGAAAAATACTGTGTCTACCTCAAAAGTGACTGCTGGTACATAATACTTGCTTAAGAAGTGAGGCTGAAATTAAATGCCCACAAAAATTGAAATATATAGCCTTAAATTTTATATTGTGATGACTGGTGTGGTGAGACTTGTTTTAGAGATGAAAACCAGGTGCACCCCACTTATAACCATCAAGGTCACCTCACACTATCTTTCTACTTCCATTGACCGGGCCAAATAATCCCCACCTGCTGATCCAACTCTGACCTAGACCTCTGTTTCCTCAGCTGTTCCCACAGCAAGGCTGCTGCTCCTCCTGAGCACTGTGCCATGACCATGGTGCCATGACCAACAGGAACTAGTGAGCTCCTTTTCCTAAAAAGTCTGAGTAAATGACTACTTACAGTGGATAAGCACTCCGTCATGTTCCTGTGAGTGCTCCCAGGGCTGAAAGCCTTCTGTAGGCTGAATCTTCTTTCTTCAAGCTACTCACTGACAGCCTCTATTTATGACATGAGATCTCGTGAGGCTTTCAGGTGTGCTTAGGAACTGGAATTTCCCTCCAAATGCTCGGGAACTCACAGGTGGAGATTTCAGAGGTGGGCAAATCATGTGACACCATACAGTACTAAAGAGGTCAGCAGCTGCAGGGGCATTTGTGAGCCGAAGCCCAGTCAGAGCAAGTGGTCACTAGGCCTGGACCCGAAAGAAGTGGTCATGGCCGTCCTGGCTCCTCCCTTGTCTCTCAGCTCCCTGGTCACCTCCCAACATGCTGTTTATGCACTTGAGCCTCCTAAAAATGTACTAAAGCTTCTGAAACTAGGAGACAAAATAAAGTTCTCCTCCCTTTACACTATGGGTATCAAAATATTTTGTACCAACCACAAGGAAAGTGACTAAGACATTCGTATACAAATTTATAAATTTTCTACAGATATTTAAATGCACTTAAATTGCAACTTTGCTTATTTTTCACATTCTACTACATCAATACTTTAGTAAGTTTCAGAGGTATTGAGTAAAATATTTAATCAGTTCAAGATTTTCCATCTTTGCTTTTTCCCTAGGGTAATATTTAAATTATAGTAAAATATGCAAAAATATGGGCTGTAGGTGTGTTGGAGAGCAAGGTGAATTCTTCCATTAGTCTATTTTAAAAAGTATTGATGAAACCAATTAAGATGATGTAAGATCATTCCTGATGCATGATTGATGTTGCAGAGACAATTTTAAATCCAATTTTAATTGGATTAAGTTACAATTGGATTACAATTTAAATAGAATATCCTCCACGGTTAAATCTTTCCCATGTTTCAGACCCCGCCCAGCTGCATCACCACATTCGCCTCTTTCAAAGTGCACTTTTCTGCATTCCATCCTAGTCCTTAATTTTTCTTCCCAAGAGGAAGAATGACCCTGATAAGGAAGATGGAGTGCAGTTCACTTCAGTTGGTGCACATTGAGGGTTGGGCTTATAGAGTAACTCCAAGTTACTATGTGTGCCTTGAGAGGCACGCAGATTTGCCACTGCATCTTATCTTGAGACCTGGCCTTCTTAGATGCACCTCCAGCCACAATTTTGATGTTTTTATGTTTTTTTCTAGTTACTTCCTTGAGTGCCTAGCCCCTCTTCATATTTGAAATTTTATCTAACTTAGTAGCCTATAATATAAGAAATAGTTGGCAAAAAAATTGTTTTATTCTATGGATTGTCTTTTCACTCTGTTGGTTGTTTCTTTTGCTGACCAGAATCTTGTAACTATGATACAATCACATTTCTTGTTCTTGGTGTTATTTCTTATGCAATCGGAGTTCTATTCACAAAGTACTTTCTTAAGTCAGTATCTTCATGTGTTTTACCCATCTTACATTTTAGCAAAGTCAGTGCTACTATTTTAATATCTAGGTTTTTAATCCAGTTTGATTTTTATATTATTACAAGGTGATAAATATGAATATATAGTCATACAACATTGACAACTTGTCCTAAATGGCTTCCTCAGTTTGTGATAATGTCCTTCTATACCTACTTCCATCAGGGTATTTAATAAATGGATGTTGGATTTTGTCAAAGTATATTTCTACATCTATTAAGATGATAATGTGATTTTTGTCCCTGCTCCTACTCATGTGATATGTTTATTTATTTACATATGTTGAGCCATCTTTGCATCTCTTGGACAAAGTCCAACATTCCATAGTGTATGATATTTTTAATAATTTGTTGTATTCTATTTGCATCATCTTGACCAAGATTCTTGCATCAATGCTCACTAAGGTGACTGAGCTATGGTTTTCTTCATCTGATAAGTCTGTCTGGTTTTGGTAACATTACTTTCCAGGAATGAGTTCTACTGTGCACCTTTCAATTCCTTAAGTGATTCTGTAAAGTATTGGTAGAGATCTTCCTTGAAGTTCTGATAAAGTTCTCCAGTAGATGTACTGGGTACCAGGCTTTTCCTATTTAGTACAGTTTTTATTATTTCTTCTATTTCATTGTCTTTTATTGGCCTGTTATGATTTTTATAACTTCTTTATTCTGTTTTAGTAATGCATATGTGACTAGGAAGTGTCCATTTCTGAGTTCTCCAATTTATTGTGTTTTTGAACTAATTTATTATGATCCTTGGATTTTAGTACTTCATTTATTATTTCATCTTTTTATTTATATTTGTATTGCTATGGGGTTTTGGTGGTGCTGGTGCTGGTGGTGGAATTTATTTGGTAAGTTGGGCTATGGTGTCCTCTTTCAAAGAGACCACTTGATTTACTGGTCTTTGTGTTTTTAGCCCCCAAATTTCATTAATTTACATTACAACCTCATAATTTATTTCTTTCTACTAAATTTGGATTTGGATTGTCTTGTTTTCCTAAGATCTTGAAATACATAGTTAGATTATATTTATGGATTGCTCTATTCTTTTAACATATAGAATTCATTCACAGCTATAGAATGCCCTTTGCAACTGTTTCATTGTGTCCCATAGGTTTTGGTATGTTGTTTGTGATTTTTTTTATGGTCCTGGGGACCCTGCGCTTGCCAGGCAAGTACTTATTCTACTGAGCTATCTCCCTGGCCTTTGTTGTTTGTGATTGCACAAAACTTTAATTTCTTTTCTAAATTTCTTCTCTGAGCCATTATTCAAAAATGTATTGCTTCCCATATGTTGCTGGAGATTTTTGTGGCTTATTTTTCTTTTGATTACTAGTTCATTCTCCTCTGATATTATAGTAGAATTGTTTAGGGATGTATGTGTTATGTGAGATGTAGGGAATTATTTCAATTCTTTTTTATCATTTAAGCATACTTTATGTCCTGCAGTATGATATCTTTTGGAAAAAGGGCTGCTGAGAAAAATGTAGGGTTTTTTTAATGTTAGATGAAACACCCCATAAATATGTACTGAGCCTCCTTGTTCTGTGGTATGGTACCAAAAGCAACAAGGCAAATGACTATGGACTGAACCTTTCAGAACTATGAGCTAAAGTAAACTTTTATTCATATTAAGTGGATCACCTCATCTACTTTGCTGTACTAATGGAAAAAGGACTAAAACATCAGTCTATATAATCATTAATCACTATATTTAAATCATACATCCAAATTGAAGCACTTATTCTATCCTAGAGCAAAACATCTATCTTATTATGAATTTATTATTATTATTTACTACCACTAATATGTACTAATAATAATCTAGTGAATACATTGGAGGAATCAGGATCATTTTCCAGAATTTTAAAGCTATGTTTTCAATGTCTCTTTTTGAGGACAATTATGTCATTTGTAGATATTAACCTTTTGTCCTGTAACTGAGAACTTGCTGAAGTAGTTTGGCCACTTGCCAAGCTGATCCTTTGTGTTTCTACTGACATTGATGGGAACTGGGAGTCCTCTTGTGCTTTTTCCAAGGATTTTCTTTTAAAACTTTTATTTAAAAAAATAAAAACAAAAGCAAAGACAAAGAAACAGTGACATGCAATAATATATATGGTTCAGAATTTCAAAACAAGAATAAAAATAATAATGGTTGGTATACACTGTGTTTTTATCATCAAATCTGTTGCTCAGATTAACAGATCTAGGTATGGAAGATTGGTCAAATAATTAAACATTAACACTTGCTTTCAATAAACCTTAATTTTTTTCTTGTCAAAAAAATAATCTAGTAAAGTACCTATTGAATTTAGAATGAAGAGAAAATATAAATGAGAATGCTAAAGATTTGGTTTTTTGTCTTCCAAAAATTCTAAGTGATACCTTTGGTGAAAAGGTGAGCTATATTTCTTAATTGCCTGAGATAACAAAGTTCTAAGATAAGTCAGGTTGTTCTGCACCAAAATTCCAACAAGGGGAATTTATAGCCTGACTGCCTTACCCTGAGAAAATATTTCAGATAAACTCTCAAGAACAAAGGCAATAGGAAAAAAAATAATGGTGGCTAGAAAAATGCATATAAGGGGCAGAGGGGAATAGAGTTGTGAGGCCAGTGCTGAGTGATAATCACCCAATATTAATAAAGCCAAACAGTGGGTCTGGGGCACACAGGGAGACAATAACATTTCCAACACTGACCTGAACACCAGGTAACACTGTGGTTGGTAATAGGATAACTGAGGGAGACTTAATGCTACAGAAGACAGCACAAGGGTGTGAGGTGTGAGAAACAGGACTGCACTGGGCCGCCAGAGAAATAGAACTGAATTCACCTTTGATGTTCACAACCTCCATCTGTGTGTAAATCACCAATCCTTCATCTTTAAAATTTAAAGAGATAGGCTCAATTGTATGTCATCTTTTCTGCATCTGGCATTCTACAATTCTATGAAGAACTTGATATTTTTAAATCCAAGTTATTGCCTTTGACAGTGGGTTGAAGACAGGCTTTAAATCTGAATCATCTATCTGAATAAAATAAATTGAGAAATGAAAATTCTCTCCCTGTGGGATAAAAATAGCTGTGAATTCAGATCAAGTCTGGGAGTTGGAACATAATAAAATGGGAAATAAAATACGAGTAAAGTCCAATAGATCTTATCCCATGCCCCCCCCAAAAAAGGAAAAAATAGAAGCCAAAGATGTGGTTCTTTAACCACATCTATTTTCCTCTACATTTTCTACTGAATGGAATCTAGACTTCTGTCTGGAGGCCACAAATACGTTGTAGGGAGACTAGAGCTTGAAGATGTTATAATCACTTGTGGAGTTTTGCATGGCTGTATGAAGTCACCAAGAAAAGTGGGAGGGTATTGTGGTCAGTACTAGGCTGGCTGATTATAAGGGTGAAAAAACTTTCTTACAAATGTCAGAGTCTACAAAACTTTGACCAGATTGGACTGCAAAGGAAAACTCTTCCACTGTAACTCATCTTTCTCCTAGCACAGTGAACAGATGGATCCTATTTCTGCTTTCTATAGGGTGACAAGAATCTTCAGTGAGAATATCAAGAAATGCCTACTCAGAAGTTCTGGGAATATTTGCACTTAGCAGTTTTCTCCTAAAAACCACAAATAAGTAAACAAAACATACATTCCAACAACAACAGAAGAAACCTTTGGTATGAGTTGGCGCATCCTCGGTTCAGGCACGTGCACTGTTATCATTAGAACTGAAAGCAACTGTGTAGTAGACTTTTAAAAAGGCTGAAACTTTTTGGTTCTCAATGTGAGAGCTACGAGATGACGCCCGCACATTTTCTCTGTGCTATTTATTGTGTGGCCATAAAAGATGTGTTTGAAATGCAAATTCTTGTTTTTTTTCTGGCATATATTAATAGTTTCTCAAAAGCAAAAAAAAAAAAGAGAGAGAGAGAATAAAACTGAAATGTGTTGTGTATCTTCCTTTGTGGGCATGAGACTCAAAGCTTCTATAGTTGAAAAGTCTTCAATTGCTAACTACAGAGCTACACATTATAATTGCTCAGTAATTAAGCTGCAGAGAAAGGAAAATACCTTCAGTGTGGATGAGCTGCTCCATATGGTTGTAGAGATACACATGGTGCCAGCCTGGATGATGGTCAAGCAGGATTCACAGGGCAATTTGCACTCCCTTTCAAATGCATGCCTTGCTCTGAAGTACCTTTCCTGAAATTTATGTAGAAACAGACAGTTATATTTAACTTCATTAAGGCTAGTGTTTTCATGATTGTTATTTCGGAGCCCATTGGCAACTTTCACAAACATGCTCATTTACCAGAGATAATTATGTGTGATTTTCTCCCTTTAATGAAAGATAAATAATTTGGCAGTCTTGCTCCAAGTATTTTTCTATTTCAGTGCAATTCATTGTCTGCTGGGTGTCCTTTATTCTTGTGTGTGTTCAGTGCACAGACTGAAAAAGCTTTCTTTAGATCAATTGTGCTGCTTTTCTGCGAGGCAGATTCATAAAAGATCATTAAAGGCTGATATTACATTCGTTTCTGCTTGTAATGATGTAGTTCTTTGTTTACAACTTACATATTTTGCTGTAGTGACAAACCTTCATCAAATTATGACAAAAGAATTAGAAAGAAGTTTTCTGAGGGCCTCTCTGTAAGCTTTAATCAGCTCTACATTTCAATGTACTTCTTTGAACTGATGCAGAAGCCATCAACCCTAGCCTGGATGTAGGATGGGCAGAGGTGTTTCATCTCTTTATATAAGACAGGGCACATAAATATATGATTAATATTTTATTAATATTAAAGGTAAAAGTCTTAAAAGAGAAATGCAAGAACATGAGGCTCCAATTCACCTAAATGTCCATATCATAACCTCCCCATGAAAGCTGAATTTCTTTCAACAAGAATCATTTACATTTAGCATCAGTAGATAAAAGTTGAACAAAAGGCAGAAATCATTCTCTCCTCCAATCTGTTTCTATCTGCACATCGGAGCTGCACAAAACATCCTTCTATATCCACAAAAATACTTGTAGTCTCTGCTTCTGCTGCTCCAGAGGATAGTCACTCATACTGTGTGTCTGCGAGCACTTGTGCAGCTAGCGCTAGTGAACAAATACAGGTTTAGTATTATTTGACTTTGATGTTACTTTAAATGCGAATAGCTCTACATGGCTAGTGGGCGCTGTGACACACAGCATGGCTTTAACAGAGGGTAGAAGCAGGCCTTCTACTCTCCTCACCCTCCAGCCAGCTCCTGTTGCTGTGTGCTTGAAACTGGACATCACACTCTGCAGCCTCACAGGCTTATCTCTACCGTGGGACTGAGAGGGAAGGGCATCTCATTTACAAAAGTACTCCACAGACAAACAATACCTTGGGAAATATTTTAATCCTCCCCACTCCACCTCACTATGAAACACAAGTTCTTTAAGGAACTTTTCACTATTACCCACCATTTGCACCCCTTCTTCTTTACTCTACACACAAATTACACTTGGACTCCAGTTTTCTTATGAAGAAAATAGGGTGGGAACCAAGAACGCTTCCCTAGCATGTGCTCCGCATCAAGCACAAAGATGCATTTCAAGATGCAAACCACGCTCATACTCAACTTCATGGATAAATCTCTGCTTAGACATCTACTAAGTATGTCAGAATGACTGTTCTAATATTCAGAATTCCTCCAAGCAGCATGATTGGCTAATTAATTCAATACTTAATTCTTCCTTAACCATATTCTTCCCATGTTCCCTATCTCAGAATGTGATACCACCACACAACCAGGTGCACCTGAAGCCTAAAGCAAGGTTAATTTTCTCCTCCACCTCCTCTCCACCTATATTTCTAGTTCTCATCTCTAAGCAAGTCTTATTGGTGGTACCTGACAATGTGTGCAGAACTGTTCCCAGTTGCATCTACTGCATCTACCTTTGCCTCATCTTTGAAATAGGTGTTTTTACTCTTGCACCTACTCTTATTCCCTCATTCACTTTCTATAGTCTCTTACCATAAGTTAGGGCGGGTTGATTATATATATATATATAT
>NDGM011185431.1:0-15611 GCA_002564305.1 Octomys mimax
TCGCCAAGCTTGTTCCAAGTAGGTGCTTTAGACCACTGAGCCATCTCGCCAGCCCCAAGATTGCAGTCTTTGTGTACTGAAATTCTCATGGGAAAAGTTTTAAAAGGTAGAGGAAAACACAAGGGAAACATATACAGAAAAGAAAACATGTGAGTGCCAGAGAGAGAGAGAGAGAGAGAGAAAGAGAGAGAGAGAGAGAGGCAGAAACAGAGACAGAGAGACTGAGACAGAGAATATGTGTGGATTGATACACACACACACACACACACACACACACACACACTTACAACTGACTCTGGTCTGAGTATTGGTCCTCTTGCTCAAGAGTGAGAGGAGTTGTTTTTTTTTTTTTTTTTACAAGGCAGCAGCCAAACTTGCTGTGATCCGCTTTTACTTTCAGTTGGATCACAGAAGTTATAAATAAGTCATAACACCAACATTTCTGGGCCCAGACAGGCCCTTCTATCAAAGCCTATGATTACGGAAAACATAGGGACAGTAGCAGCCCCAATAACATGCTTAAGGCTTCTAAAGACCCTGACCAACACTACTCCATGCAAAGATACTCACTTTCAAAGCATGACGCAAACTTCCTGAGGGTTTCGTCAGTTACCGTTACACCCAATGCACACTGAGTTACATGCATTGGTTCAAAAAATCATTAATCTTCTGAAACTAATAAATGCATAAATTAATTGAAATAATACATTCCTGAAAGGACTGGAAACATCATTAAGTCATTTTCCATTCCTACTATACTCTCAGTTCTTGTTAGTCCAGAATAAATTTAAGGCAAAAAATTAAAAAAAAATTGTCACAACAAATTTTCTATAGTTTGTTGTTCATATTTTATGTTACATTCTTTATTTTTCACTTGGGTAAAGCATATATTAAAATATTGAGTTTCTGGTATTGTTATGAGGAAAGCTACCATGAGAAACATTATGGTAAACTGCTTGGATACAGATGTATAAATTGGCAAGTATAAATACATTAAAAGCTACAGCAGAAGGAAGATGTGAAAACAATGACTCAGAAAGAGTGATTCTTTCTTTGTTGTTTGACTTTTAAATCACAGGATTTTAAAATTCAAAAATGTTTAAAAATTACAGACTTTCCTCTGAGTTACTAAGATATGGTAGAACAAAAAAGGGGTTTTGTTTATTTGTATTTTTAAATAATAGATTATCTACAGTGTGGTCAAATATAGGGGTCATTCTTTCTAGGACCATTGTTTACTTAAAATAAATTTTTAAGTTTATCCTATATAAAAATATTTTAACCCAAATTGTTGTCTATTTTCAAACAATATCATACTCTTTGGTGTGCTACTATAGAGCAAAGGTTTATTATTTTAATCACGTAATTCTTCATTTTGTGGTAAAAATCACTGGAAGTGATTTTTCTGTATTTGTTCACATGTGTTTTATGAATATTTAATCTGCTTTGCAGTAAGATTATAAAAATTGGTTTCTCCATTTCTGTCCACTCCTCAGTTTCTAGGATGCTTTTACAGCATGACAATTCATTGTCCTACGGGACTCTCATTTCTCAATGAAAATTTTATTCCATTTGTTATGCTGTAAGGAAATACTCAAGACATGCATTGCAGTTTGTGTCTCGATGTCCCCCAAAGCCTCCTGCAGCCATGGGGTGTGCTTCTAGAATGTGATTGATGAGAGGTCCAGTGCTGGGGTTGGGGATATGGGTGCTACACCTGCCCTTGAGTGGGTAGCTGCATACAATTGAGCGGGGCAGACCTTGCTCTCTGCCTTTGATCTCCTCCACTGCCACACACTGCTGCCCTGTTCCATGTGCCTCTCAGCCTTGGAGCCAGACAAGAATGGACTGAAACCTGCAGAAACTGTGAGCTAAGTATACTTTTCCTTCCTTAATTTTGGGTGTTAGGTATTTTGCCTCAGGAATGACAGAAAAGCAACCAAGAAAACATGATAATTTCTAAAATGAGACAGAAATGTATAGCAGTGAGAGGAGTAGAGAGCCTAAGGTCAGTGTGCAGCTGAGCTGGTTCTAGTAGTAAAGGCCAGACTCTGTTTTCAAGAGGGTTCACTGTTGTTATGTCTTCTCAGAGCAGAAAAACTGTTTCTTCACATGATAGAATGGAAAAAAGGTATAAAAAGCAGCAAACCGTCTCGTGAGCCTTTTCTAGGAAAGCTAAAAAAAAAAAACAAAAAAAAAAACAACTGGAGGAAAGCTAACCCTCCTCCCGAGCTCCTGAGGCTGGGGTCCTTGTGACTCAGTCATCTCCTAGGTAAAGCAGCCCTTAGCATTGTCACGTTGGGAATCAGAGTATGACATGTTTTGTGGCGAGAACAAAGACTCAGACCACAGCAACATGGCGCGGTTATTCTGGTATTTCTGCAAAGGAAGTTCTGCAAGGTTTTTTTTTTTTCCATTTGAATGATCTGCTTTTAGAATTTCATGCTATGTAATTTTATAGTCAATTTGGACCTCGCTGAATTACTAGTTTGCTTCTTTAGTTTACTTACTGTTAAATGAAAAACAGTCTAACAAAGGATTGTTCAGGGTGAATGGAAGATGTATCTCTGAGAGAGAAACATACATTTGATTTATATTTTTCAGGGCAAATATGACATTTTTGTCATGGAAAATTTTTAAAAATCAAAAAATTGTAGAAAATTTACCATTTTTATGAACACATTAATGGAAATTATTTTAAGGCATTTTTGAAAAGAAAATATAACATTCTCACTTTCATGTAATGGTCTATTTGTCTTTAAATTGATTTTTTTTCTGAGGTACATAAAATGCTTTAGAAAACTGTGAGTACACTGGCTACTCACTTTTAAATTTCACCAATTTGAATCCTACACAGGCAACATCAGTTACTTGTTCAGTGAACAACACCTCACTGAAGACTTTGGCCTGCATATTCCCCTCTCTGTCTCTTGCCCTCACACACCAGTTGAGCATGGATGTCCTTGATCAGCGATGGGAAACCCTTTAGAGCTTTCAGTAATAGAAACAGCCACCTGATAATTGCAGCTTAGTTCAATTTTGTTTCCAACAAGTAGCCCATGAATGTAAGAAAATCAAAACTCAACTTAGTTTAGGAATGAAGGACCTCCAAGCACCTTGCTGCTACTGCCCCACGATGGCCTTGGAATTTCCTTCTCTTTTCCCTGCCTTCTGCCTCCCTGTACCGGTGGAGCTGTCCACAAACTGAGCAGAAACTGATAGCACAAGGATGTCTCCTTGGTGCAGAGTGGTGAATGGTACCAGAAAAGGCAGGGATGGTGAACAGAAAATCCCCCATGTCCCTCATTGTTGTGGCACAAATGCTTCTTCTGTGCTTTTGGTTTCTAAGCCACATTGATCACGTGTTCATTTTCAGTCCTACTTCATCCCTCCACGTGAGAAACATCTTATAAAATAAAGTGAAGAGACATTGAAAGAAAAAACTATACTTCAGCTTCTTAAGAACAAAAAACAGAAGAAGAAGGAGGAGGACGAGGAGGACGAGGAGGAGGAGGAGGAGGAGGAAGCGGAAGCGGAAGCGGAAGCGGAAGCAGAAGCAGAAGCAGAAGCAGAAGAAGAAGAAGAAGAAGAAGAAGAAATTTAGAAAAACAAGCGTGAACCGTGATGGAGATTTGTCCTACAGGACATTCTATAATCAAAACTTTAGTAAATATTAATTTTCCCCATGTGAAGGTAAGTTGTCACGGTTTGCTGGAAAATTGTCCATACATTTTTAAAATGGTACCCTAATGATTACCAGTAGAACTTTTAAACTGAAGACTCAACAATTAAAGAGTGGGATGCACNCTTTTCATTTATGCAATTCAAATCATTTCAGCTTTTATCTAATATCAAGGTAGAAATGTACAATTTTCTTTGGGTAATTTTCAAGAAAAAATAAAAAAAGCTATTCCATTTTTTACCCTTCCATCCCTATCTTTCCGTGGCCATGTAATCTACAGAACATTCTTTGCCATTATTTGATGGAAGAAAATTCTTCTCTGGCAGGCTAAGCTCATGAAATCCTCAGAGACAAGTAAAAAAGAATGGCCAGTTGTTGTAACAAATTTGAAGTTGAACAAACAGTTGCAATCATCTAAAAAATAAGCATTAAGGAAAAATTTGTAGGGAAAATCAGATGCCATTCAAGCTCCTAGGCATAATAATCTCTGTCTGGGAGTGGATGCAAGGAGATGAAAACAGAATGCAGCCTTCAGCAAAGGTGCACAGGGTGGAACGGAGTCGGCTCCTCTCATCCACTTGCAGTGGGCTGGTCTCTTCCTAAAGCTGATAGAACAAAGCTATGACCCTGACTTAACTATTATCTCGAAAATCTGATATTTAATTTGGGTAATTTCAAACTGCATCAGATGTGGAAGCATTCTTGGAGATATATATATATATACGTTTTAAGGTATTCTGTAAAGCATCATTGATTAGTAGTATTCCTAAAAATTAAGCAATATGTGAAACTGATATCACAAAGAAATCCAAAAAGCTGAATAGTTCAGTATTATTCAGATTATAAGAGGATCTGTGCGAAGAATGTATATAAGAAACAACGGATACATATACTAATAATCAAGAACTAGTTGAGTGAAGAGCAATTCTTTCACCAGAATCACGAGAATGCCAAACAAAATTCTAAGTGTTAATGCTTAAAAACCAGCATGACTGTGTTTGTACTACACATTTCAAACTATAAGCTTTTTTTTTTTTTTTTGTATTTTAGGGAGGGTCTACAGGGTGTTCAGGGTCTTACCACTAGATCGGACTCATAGTGATCTGCCTGTTTACAGCCTCGCAAGTGCTGGGATTACACGCATGTGCCACCATGCCAGGTCTCAGTGGCTATCTCAGCACACCCAGGGGTAGAGCCAGCATGGCAGGCCTGGGGATCGAACTCCCAACCCCTGCACCTACCTGCAGGCACTTTAGTCTGCTGAGCTATTTGACCAACACTCAAACTATAAGCTTAGAGATGTAGAAAATCTGTTTTGGATCTGGCCACTTATATGGTGGCAAATAGCTGACTGTATCTATCCTTTTGCTGTTTTGCTTCGAAGGTGAAATACCTCCACAGGCACTTAGGCTCTGGGATGCTGTGCTTTTTTGAGAAGTATGTTGTAGCTCTTGTTTTGCTGAACAAAGAATTGGATGGGGAGAATGCAAAAGGTAGAGAGGACTTACATTTATTAAAGGTATTAAAGAGAAGAAAGGAAGAGTGACCAGCCAAGTGCAGAGCAAGACAGTGAAAAGGCTTGCAGGGGTGGTGACATTGGCGTCTTTGGCTTTTATATTCCCTGTTGCACCAGGAGAACTAAAGATGGAATTCTCGGGGCTGGGGAGATGGCTCAGTGGAATAAGCGCTTCCCTGGCAAGTGCAAAGACTTGAGTTCAATCCCCAGTTCTGCAAAAAAAGAAAAAAAAAAAAAAAAAAAGCTTTATTTAAAGGGGGGGGGCAGGGAGATGGCTCAGTAGAACAAGCACTTCCCTGGAAAGCGTAAGGGCCTGAGTTCAATCCCTGGTTCCGCAAAAATAAATAAATAATAAATAAATAAATAAATAAGGGTGGAATTCTCTGATTGGCCCCAGGTGCGAGGCTCGCTTGCTAAGGGCCTGGACTTCCCTGATTGACAGATCATGCGCACTCACCCAGCAAGCTGCCCACTCTCTAGACTTTTGCTTATAAACTGCTTGAGAAATGGTCTCCAAAATGTCATGGTACAACGCAGTACCTAAAAAATAAAATTATTTCTTCAAAAGGACAATAAATATGAAAGTATTTTTATATCATTAAAATGTAAATTTTGCTTCTCTATCAGTGAAAGTATTGCAAGATCAAACATATTTCGCGATTTCCATTTGGATGAAATTTCTTTCATGAAACAACCAGGAATTTTTTAACATAGCTATCTTCTTATGTATCTCTTAAAAAGCAAAATTGTCAATAATACAGAATTATCTAAGAATTAGAATAACCACATGATTTTGTGATTAGCGCTTTTTTGTTTTGCATTTTTTTTTCCATATTTGTTTCTTTCCTTACCTCAGCAATTTTTGTTTTCGCTGTCTGCAAGTGACTTGGTATTAGAACAAACTTGGAGGAGTGAAAAGAATTTGAAAAACTTTTTAAAACATATTTTTCAGTCATTTCAGGATGGAAGAAAGGAAAATTCTTTCTTTTCACAACTGAAAATTCTTTTTTCCTAAAAGGACTAGAAAAAAATCAAAGTTTATTATTATGCTAACTGTATTTGCATTTTATATTTTCAGTAATAATATAAGAATTAAATCAGCAAATTGTTCCAGTTTTCTTATTTACCTCCTGCTTACAATTTGCACTGATTGTTAGTATAAGTGTGTACATTATAACGATTTTATTATTTCTCATGCCTGTGGATGGCAAGAGTTAGATTTGACATATTAATTGCTTGGAATGCCAGAATAGGTTGCTGTCAGAGGTTATCTAATCTTGTTAGTTGAACTTGTTTAGGACCAAAATAGAAACTTTTCCTGTGATTTTAGTTTACATGCAGCTGTGTCTCCCAATAGGTAAAGGTACTAACTCACCACTGGAGAGATATTTAAATCTTATGAATCAGGACATAGGTATACACGATTGCACAATAGTATTGAGACATACCACATGATAGACTTTCACACAAAAGTTTATAAATTTTGTTAAGTATAATATATTTAAGAAGTTCATTTTAACAACTTATGAATATATATTTCCCTTAGTGTGCATGACATACTTGATGCCATGGTCATGTGTGAGGTTAAAAATAACCTCACAAAATATCGACCTCAAATCCCTAGACCTTGTGAACATAACCTTATTTAGAAAAGGAAGTTGCCACAGACAAGTATTTTGAGATGAAAATATAATTCTAAATTACTGTAGTGGGTTTTAAATGATTGAAAATATTTGGGGCATGTGGAAAGGAGAAAACATATGCGATACATAGAGAAAGAAAAGGAAGATGAGAAAGAAGGAGGAAGAGAGGGAGGGAGGAAAGGAGGAAAGGAAGAAAGGAGGGAGGGAGGGGGAGGGAGACAATGGTTATGTAGCCAAGCCAAGGAAGGCTTTAGCCACTTGAAGCTGGAAGAGGCAAGAGGCAGAGGCCCAAGTTTCTCCTAGAATCCCACAAGGGTGCAGTCCTGCCACTTTTCATACTTCTGTCTTGGAGAAGTAAAAGAAAATAAATCTCAGCTGTCTTAGGCCATTAAGGTTGAAGTAATTTATTACAGCGGCTATAGGAATTGATTACATCATGCTGAAGTAAATTTTCAGCTTAAACCTAAATAAACATAAGATAATCACGTAGAATTGTTTGACTTCATATAAATTTTATTACACTTGTGTTTATGCTTATATTAAAAGAAATTACTTAATATTTGAGAAATATATACATCTATGTAATTTAACATTTTGCCTGTTGTATGGTATTTAATTGTGCAATTATAGACTTTGAGATTGTTTATTTCCAGTTTCTGATATTGTAAATAATATTGTGGTGGGAGGAAAAAAGTGTAATAATTTTTTCCTCACCCACATCAAGATCCAAAGCCCATATCCTATAACAAATAAAGCAAATATGCCATTAACAACAGGTCCAAAGCCAAAGTGTTATTAACAGGAGCAACCTCTAGCATAGTTGTTTAAATAAAAAGTTTTATGCGGCATAAGAACCTTCAGAAATAAAAATTCAAAACCTAGGAAAATCCATGTGTTTGCATGATAGGTTTCATGAAATGGAAAGCCTTGTAGCAACGTAACTGGGCAGAGATGGTGAGGGCGATGTAATGACCTGAAGGAGGAACTGGACAGAGCCTGCTCACTGGGCAGGACATGCTCCCAGGCCACCCCAGGAGCACTCTCTCCTCTAGGCTGAGGGGAATACCCACCCCAGGAGGGCTATCAATGGAGGGAAGAGGCAAGGGGGGCGGACAGGGAAGAGAAAGTATGGGAAGGATTTCTCACCTGGAGTGCTGGGCAAGGAGGCTTTTTACTGAGTTGCAATAACGTGAACACCTTTTGCATGTCTCCTGGAGTACAAATAAAGGAGTTCTCCACAAATGTATGAAGAGCATCATAGTGATACATGAGTAAATGTCTCCCTGAGATTCCTGTTGAATTGAGAATTATGCCAGTAGCATATGCTTTTGTTTGTTGGTATTTTCACTAACATTTTAATTGGAAAAGACTACTACTACTCTAAGAGCAAAGAATGATGTCTATTTTGGTGTTAAAATTTAATTGTACGGCAATGGTGAGATTGAGCCAGCAGGAAGCCCACGTCTCAGAACAGCCTAGGAGATGGTGTTGCCTGACACTTGTCCACTTTCATCTTTTTCTACTGTTCCCTCTCACTTTTAAGAAAAAAACACTATTTTTCTTCTCAACTCTTTAACCACTACCTATTCTTCATGTTTGACACAAAACACACAGTGCAAACTCTTTGTCTCTATGTTCACACTTAACACGGCCATTCTGGTGACCTAAGATGGAAAGCCTTGTTGGCTCCTCTTCTACCTCAAGCAGTTCGCCAGTTCTCTCCGGACGCCAAATGGGTGTCCTAAAATTTAACAGCAATCTCACCCTGTCCTCATGGAGATGGCTTAGGTTAAAGGCACAATCCTACTACACTGCCCCCATTTCTGATACAGTCAGGTTTTTGCTCCTATTTTTATGACACATAAGACTGCATTCCTCCCAGGGAGCGCTCCACACGCACAGCATGACTTCATTCTTTTTTCATCTCTTTCTCTTCTCTCCATCTCACAAAAGATCTATATCCCTGTTTTCTTTTGTGTCTTCTCTTTGTATCATTCTTTGTACTTCTGGTTTCTGCTATAAAAGCCACCATGTGGTGTTTAAGTTGGGGTGTCTGCTTTATTTCACTTAACGTCACAGAGTCACATACATTTTCCTTCGTATTACTCAAGTTTACCTTTTGTTACAGAGTAAGAAACATTCCACTGCGTGCGAATGCTGTACTTTCTTTATCTATTCATTGGCTGTGCTCCTATGGACCATTTCTGTGTATTGGCTATTATTAGTTGTGCTTCTATAAACATGGATATACAAGTATCACTGTAGTATGTTGTTTTTAACTCTTGGAAAGATACCTGGGATGGACAGAGTACTACTCTGAGGATTAATTTACAAGAAAGCAAGATGTTTTCAAATATACAATTTCCTAAACACTTAACCCAAACATATACTTCTGTTCCTACATTCTCATGTACGAGCATTGATGTACATATTTATCTATGGACCTGTAAACAGGTTGGTTGTGACCAGTTTCTAAGACAACCCTGTTGACTCTCATCTTTTAGCCTTCTATTGTTGGGAATGATCCATGTGCGTAGAGTGCACCCAAGCTAGTGGCTTCTAAGAACACAACTTGGACAGGCAAAGAGCTTCCACTGTAAGGATTAAGAAAGATATAGGTTCTGGCTTCTGGCCTGCTCCTGCTCTTGCTCTCTTCCTTATCTTTGGCTGTGGATCATCCTCCATCCCCTGAGCAGGTCTGCAGAAAGGTGGGCGCGGCAGGAAGTTATGGGCTGCTACTGAGCCTTGCGAGGCAGCTCCACAGTGTCCACCGGAGCGTGGCCTGCTTGCGACCACATGCGTGAACTTGGAACAGTGCCTTCCCTTGCCCTTGCCTTCCAAACTGCTCAGCTGCTACTCTGACTGCAGCCTGTGAGAGACTCAGGAGCAGAGGACCAGTCCAGAGGGAGCCAGACTCCTGAGCAGCCAGACTTAGTTACCAGGTTGCTGTTTCAAGCCAGAGCCTTGTGGGATCGTTTCTGGAGTCTAAACAGCTACAGGATGCATTTATGAGTTCATTTATATCAGCACATAAGATGAGACGCACACCATTTCTTTGCTTATTTCACTGTTTCCTACAAAACTTCCAGCATACAAAAAGAATGCCAAAACCAACCATGCATACAAGTGAAAAGCACTCTGGTTATTTTGATTGCTGTAATTCTTACATAGATAAATTTAAATGATAGAAATTATAAGATTATGCTTTTCAAATGTAAATTGTGGAAAATAGTATTGTACGTGGCACGTAGACATTTTGTGGCGATCTTTTTCCTGCCAGCTCAGAAATAACATAAATATTTTTTTAAACTGATCTGACAATGTAGGCTGAGTGCTGTTCAACGTGTCCTTTTTCTTTAATTGTTTAAAGTTGCTTCCTATTCTGAGACAGCGCTCTCATTCATTTCATATTTTGCTTCTGAAACAATGCCATGGTGCTTTCTCTTTCAGTTGTATTGTGTGGAATTTCTTGTGTCTATGCAGATTTTGGAATGGTAATTCATAGAGTTTATAGCTATTTGGTCCACAGACCACTACTCAGAATGAAACAAAGCCACTGAATGTTTTAAAGAAACATAGAGGATTCTTATCAAAGAATACACTTTAATTTTAGTTATTATTGATATTAAGGTATAATAGCATTGAATGAAATTTACATGTTTGCTTTAGTTTTTCCTAATAAAAAATTTTAAGCTGGCTGATAATATCTTCCTGGTGCATATAAAGAAACTGACAGTAAGTTGAAAAATGCCAGAAAGCTAATAAATAATTGTTCTGGGAACAAGATTGAAATTTTTGACATTGTCTTTTAATAGCAATTAAGAATATCCTAATTAACTAACATCAGGAATTATGTTATTGGGGCTTTGAAGACAGCCTGGCAGGGGCAAAGAACCGGTTTTAATCCCCAGAACCTTGGGTGCACCATGCTGACCATTGAAACCGGGAATGGTAGCACATGCCTGTAATCCCAGTGCTGGGAGGCCAACACAGGAGGACCACTAAGAGTCCTAGCTGTATTGTAAGATCCTGTACCAAATTCATAAAAATATAAAAGATTAAAAAATAAGTTATTTGCAATTCAAAATTATAAAATTATGTTTCCTCTTCACTTTGCTTTGCTTGTGAATAGGACAGTGTAAAGTGCCAGATAATTTGTAATGATTAAAACCATCAGAGTGCTATAGTTCTACACAGCAAATGCTTCATGCTTCATTGTTTGTTTGTTTGTTTGTTGGCCTTTCATGAGACAGGGTCTCACTATGCAATTCAGACTAGCCTTGAGCTCTTGTTATAGCCCAAGCAGGTCTCAAACTCACAAGGATCCTTCCACCTCAGCCTCCCAAGTGCTGGGATTATAGGCATGTGCCACTATGCCAGGCCTTCATAATTCATTATCAACCTTCTTATACTGTACAAAAGTAAGAGCTTAGAGAATAGGCGCTTCACAAAAAGGTTCCCTTAGAAGATGAGGTGACACTTTTTTACACTGGACATACCTAAACTTAAGGTAGTTTATTAAAAGAATTACGTTTTAAAATTTGGTAAGAATTCACGTGAGTCCTTTTGTTAAAGGAGTACTGCATCTGTGATGGCACATTTTAATTCTCGATTAGATTGTTGGATGTCTAGAAGTACAGATATGGCGTGGACCTGGGGGTGTCGCCTTGAGAATAGGCCTGTGCAGGGTCCCTTTCTCTGACTCTTCCTTTGCTCTCCACTTTCTAGCTTCGATGAAGTGAGCAGCTTTCCTCTGTTCTGCTCTTACCATGATTTGCCTTGGAGCATGTCGAATGTAGCCCGAAACCTCTGAAATTGGGAGTTAAAATACAGTTCTTTATCCTCTCAGTTGTGTGTCAAGTATTGTTTGAGTACTGGAAAAGCGACTGCTATAGTACTCAGCAAGTTGTGAGATGAAATCATCCACATATAATAGAAGACTGAAATAGATCAAAATGACTGTAGATATTTCTAATGACTGCAGAATAAAGTCATATACTGAAACCAAACTAGCATTAAAGAGAGGTTGAGCTGGTGCCTATTTTTGTGTTCCTTAGCCACATTCTTTACATCTGTGACCTCCTGAAGGTAACTCATTCTATTTGGTCACAACATTTAACTTTAAATCATCATTAAAATTTTCAATATCTGCTTGGACAGCCTTCACTCAGACATTCAAATATCTCTATTATTCCTTGGAAGAGGGCTCTTTTGTCTTTTCCTTTCTTTCTCTGATGATTCCAACAGATGAAGCTTCAAAGACTCTGATTTTGTTATCATTTTTTGGCTTCCAACCATAGCAATTTGTTTTCTTGTGGGTTTAGTGAATTTGCTTTATCCAGTTGCCAATTTTCCATGATTTTTTTTAAATGTTGGAAATTGAGATCTGGAATAAAAATGAACTCTTCAGAGAGAATTTTGGTTACTCTTTGGTGCCTGGCTTTTTTACCAGAGAGGAGACACTGTAAACAAACTTTTTGGCGTTTTCTAAAGTCCATATAACTGTGACATATTTTGTCTGTCAATCTGCTTGAGACCTATAAAAATTATCAGTTAATTTTTTCCCTTGTAGTTAGCAGAAGTGAAGAAGAAGTAAAATGTTGTTGTATAGCTTTGTAATAGGAGACAGATTTATTTTTAGCCCACATTTATTGCTTCAGTATGAAACAGGCTCAGCAGCATGCAGATCCACCAAGCAGGTCCTCCTTCATGAACCAGCCCTCACTTTGCTTCTCATAAACCCATCAGGACAGTAGCCAGCCTCACTGCTAAGCTCAATTTTTCAAGTGCTGCCCCATCTACTCTAGAGTTTTGCCTGAAATTCTCTTCTCTATCAGCTGAAAAAGAAAATTGCTGCTTTCTGATATCTATAATTTTCCTGTATGTAAATAAAAATCTAGGATGATTCATTATCCTTCCAATAAAGAAAACTTAATTATCAAATGTGCAGACCTGGTATTTGTGTATGTGGAGTGTGACACGTAGTAACTGGAAATGCACGTTAGTCTACCCAAGCACTTCACTGCTGAGCTCCAGCTCCAGCCCCTAATTATCCTAGTATGTGTTATTATGTTACATGCTCAAGTCCCTCCCGTGACCACTCTAAACTTATGATACTAAAAATATTCTTCAAATTTACAATATTTATCTTTGTTAATCACATCTTGGTTTTTTGCAATGAACTAATTATTGTTATTATTATTATTATTAATTTTATTGAGAAAGAGATAGCAATGAAACAATTTCAAAACCAATTAATAGGACAATTTCAATAATTAATACATTGCATATTATTATCTTCCTTGTGGTCACTCATAGTACAAGATGCAGATGTGATATCCTGTCTAAGCACCACTAGTACAAATCTTTCCTCTTGTTGAATTAAGAGAAAGCAGCCATATGTCCATCCTAACTATTTTGTATAATTGTATCTTGAATAAATATATGAAATGCTCTGGATCAAAGATGAATTAGTTATTATTCACATTATAATTTGCCTACATTTACATGCAGTATTTCCATAATAATTTCATCTGCCTACCATTTTCTTGGACCTTACCAATTAAACAACATGATGAACGCCAGGTAGAAAAATATGCTACATTAGTGAGTGGAGAAAAAATTATTTTTTGATTTATATTCCTTTTCTTTTGTATTTTAGGGAAGGCTGTACAGGGTGTTCAGGTTCTCACTACTAGATAGGACTCGTAGTGATTCTCCTGTTTACAGCCTCCCAAGAGCTGGGATTACAGGCGTGCACCACCACGCCCAGTCTTATTTTTTTAATTTATAGAAAAGAAAGAAACAGATGCATGTCTTTCCCTCTGAAGAGGACTAAGAAAAGGATTTATTGCAGAAAGAGGAGATGGAAAGATCCTGAGTTCTGATAGCAACTTATCGGAAAGCACAGACATTTAAAGCCAGGAAAACCCAAGTATATCTGGGTTGGAAGGCACAGAGGTGTCTCTTTTGAGATGTAAATACACTTCCAAATTAGATAGATGTTTGGGGTTTACTCACTGTTGATACTGCTGTAAGTCAGTCATTAGACATGTTCTTAAATTAGGACTCCAGCTTTACAAAAGAGGTATTTCTCAAGCCGTCTTTCTGTGCACATAGCAATGTGTTTCCTTTCTACCTCATCATGTTTTATCAGTTTATTGTCAAAATAATGCCCCTAAGATTTGAGGATGACAGTGTAAATTGATTAGGCACATTCTAAGTAAGGTGTGAATTAAAAAAAAAAACAATATGACAAAAGTGGCACCATTTAATTTTCCAAGACTAACTATCCACCAGAAAAGTACAAAAACAAGGTATAAAAAGTAAAGCCAGATTAATATGCTGAGCTATAAAAGGCTCCAATCAACAACTTCTGACATTCCTAGTCATGCGGATAACCCACTACTATTATGGACGACTGGACTATAGTAGAATATTTTGCTGAATTCACACACCTGCAATATTTAAATGGCAATGGAATACCCTTCTCTGTCAAAATTAAACAAAAAAAGAGGATACAAATGAAGGACCATTTTTGTATCTGTTTATAGAAAATAGTTAAGATAGACATACAGCTACTTTCTCTTAATTCAAAGAGAAGACAGATTTGTACTAATAGTGTTTGGACAGAATATTATGTCTGCATCTTGTACTATGAATAACTACTACAAATACAATAATATGCAATGAATTAATTATTGTAACTGTCCTATTAACCTGTTTTGAAACTGTCTGATTGCTATTTTTTCTCAATAAAATTAATAAAAAATACTTTTTGGTGAAGGTTTCTTCTTATAAAGATTTGGTATAAACATTAGAATGCTTCAAAGGAAGGTTTACTTCTAAAGAAATATCAAGAAAAAGTCAATAAGATTGAAAAAGTACATGCTTTGAAGTTTACAATGGGTAAATGCTTATCTCAACTAAGCTTGATGGTCTTCATCTCTTGTAAAAGATACGATAGAGCTGTCATGAAAATACAATGCAATATAATATAAATCCTTTTAGAAAATAATCTATCCCTATGTACTCAAAAAAGAGGCACTTTTCTTAAAATTAAGAAGTGATACAGTTTTGTTTTGTTTTGTTTTTTAGGTTGCTACTCTTCTTTTACCCCACATAGTTAATTTAAATACTGATCTGTGACTTCATGGAAACACCAGCAAAACACTACTGATTTGCTGTCACACAAGGTTCAAAGTATATCCACATCTGTGCCCTACAACCTGGATTTCATTATCACCTGTGCCACTTTGTGAATGAGAAACAGGTTTCCTCTTCTGCAGAGAAGACACTGTGACTGTCACCATGGTGACAGTGGTTAGGCCACCACAGGAAAAGCCTTTGACAGGGAAGCCCATAAGAACAAACCTATAGCTCAAGCTCCTGGAGGCTGGGACAGCAACAGCCAAGTCAGAATCTCCATACTTAACTCTTGAGGTCTCCCCTCGGGGAAGAAAGGGCAAGTGAGTCCATGGCCTCCTTCTAAGGGCTCAGCACAACCCAGGGGCAGCGGCAGTGTGGCATGCAGGGCCGGGAATCAAACCCTGCCGCTGTACTTGCCAAAGCAGGCACTTAGTCTGCTGAGCTTTCTCACCGGCCCGAGAGGTTTACTCTTAACTGTGAGGACTCTACCCTCCTAAGCTAATCACCCATTTGAGCCTCCATCTTTTCATATTATTAAACTGGGTATAGATGTCAAAATTTAAGTTTTGAGAGGACACACTCAGACCATAGCAGACATTTTGTGTGTATTCCTAAGTGAAAG
>NDGM011185437.1:0-11003 GCA_002564305.1 Octomys mimax
ATTTTGTTCCTTCTCTTTGTCATTTTGTATACCACTGTCTTCTGACCTTTGGTGTAGAGTTTAAATAGAGTTATTACCTTAGCACCAGGTCTGGATCTATGAAGTTCAGATTCCTCCAGGCTGACTTGAAATTATACTGCAAAGCTAATGTGATAAAATCAGCATGGAATTAGCAAAGAAACAGACCTCAGGATCAATGGAATAGATTAGAAAATGCAGACTATTAATAGAGGAGAGTATGGATATCATTGGCATGACATTCATGTTCTTCCTTTTTATAATGCCTTTCATATCTATTATTTACCTTAGTGTGTGCTAAGAAAAACTGATCATCAAATAAATAATGTTTTAACCCAGGTTCTCATGCATAATGCATTAGAAAAAGAGGAATGAACATATCCTGGAATTTAATGCTAAAACACTTTTTATTACACCACGCTTCCACCTACTGTTCAAACTGAGGGCTGATATGTAAATATCTGTGCATGCACATAACTAGTCCTCAGAGCCCATTAGTCATAAAAACAACTTAGAAAGTTCAACAACACCTATACTGACCACCAATATATTAAACCAGATGACTTGGAGCTAAACTAAGTAGCATGTGCCAGAAGTGAAATTTCATTAGAATGTAATGAGTCTTCCTAAAATATAGCCAGACTCTTGGTGACTCTTATTACCTCCCAGCATTGGTGAATGAATGAATGAATGAATGAAATTTCCCTTTTGTCTAAACCAAACAGTAATTCCAATGGGGGAAAAATTTAGGTTAGAGAGAGATGAGAATTATGCAGTGGATGCCTATAGAAAAGGTATTACTTAAGCAAAAATTTCTATAACTTTTTAAAATATAATTTGATCTTTTTCTATCCCATTAACTCCAGTTCCCTTTCTTGCCCTGTCCCTTCACCATCACCAAAAGTCTACTTCTTAATTTTTAAATCATCTCTCATGTCTGTCTTTCTTTTTTACTTTACTTGGCTTCTAATGTAACAGAAAGCCTACGGGATTTAGCTTTCTGAGTTGGGCTTTTTTCACTTAACATGATAATCTCTATTTTATTCACTTTCAAGCAAGATTACATGATTTTATTCTTTGTGGCTGAATAATATTCCTATGTGTCTGTTGATTTGATACTAGGTTGTTTCCATAGCTTGCCTGGTAGGAATTATGCCATATTAACACAGATATGCATGCATCGGTGTAGCATGCTGCTTGTAATTATTTCTGTAATATACTAAACATGAGTAGAGCTGGCCTATATGGAAGTCTATGTGTAGTTTTTTGAGGAATTTCCATACTGGTTTCCATGGTTGTTTTCCTAGATTGTATTCTCACCCACAGCATAGGAGGGCTCGTTTCCCGCCAGCATCCTCCCCAGCACTTGTTGTCTTTTGTATTCTTCATCTCAGCCATTCTTACTGGTATGACATGGAAACTCAATGGAGTTTAGATTTACACTGAGTAGATTAAGAAGCAGAGTGAGAACATGGTCAGCCTTGCACTTTGCCTGGGCTAATCAGGGGGTGTAGTGACAACTGAGAGCAAGAAGCAGGCACTCTAGTGACACAGCTCTCTCCCGGTCCACATGGGCAGTGCTTGTGTCAGAGGGAGTGCGGATAGAGGTGATGACACTGAGCAGTTACAAGGCAGAGAGCTTGCCACATTTTTGCAGCCGGGATAGGAGAGTCAGGAAAGACTTGAAAGCCGAAGAAAGGGGAAAGTTTCAGTCCAGCATGACCAGATGAATGAGGATGAGATGGGCAAGCACACTTTAATTATGATGTTACTCAAGTGCTGTCAGATGTGCAACCTGTGTGGGTGGAATGATGGCATTTTCAGATACGCAAAGTCTAGAACAATCATGCTTCCACGCTACCCTTGATAGGGAGCTTCTGACAAGTGTGCTGTGCCAAAAAGAGGATACAGATCACAAAAATAGGCACAAGATCTGGGAAAGAAAAGATACAGCTCAAGGCAGTGACAGATGGCCCCAGGGTGGCAGCTGTGTGGTAAACTGATGTAGTCCAGAGGGGGGCAGATTAGCAGGTGCCAGGAGAGACTTGACGGCATACTACACATCGCTGCATGTTGCAGAGGGGATTTGTTTAACAAGGAAAGCGTTCATTAACAGAATTAGTGATTAATATGTGGAAAATTAGAATTAAAAGTACTAAACGGAAGTAATAAAACAGTTACCCAAGCAAAGTACTGCCTAGTTCAGCTGGGTACAAATTCATGCCATATCACCCATGTCAGTATCAAGTAGTGCTGGCAGGAAGGGTGGATTGGCAACCAGATTGGCTTTCTGGTCTGCCAAAGAGCCATTGAAGCACACTTCTGGGTGTATCCGGGTGGGCTGTGGCAGTGTGACCTCGGACACTGTTTGTGGCCACTTGCCTCTTCCTCTCTAGGATAGTTTTCCTGGGCTGTTTCCCAGCTGACCAAAAAAAAAAAAAGTTTTGCTCCCTCTTGAAGTTTCTGCCTTGGAACCAGCTAATTGATAACTGAATCCCAAGGGGATTAAATTAAACTTCCTCTCCTTTATGAAGTGAGTGCTGGGTATTTTGTCTCAATAATGACAAAACTAATTATTACACAAAATCGGTAGCGGAGAACTCAGGTCATTCGTGTGACGGTGTGTGACCATGTGTTAAAGAGCCTCTGGGACTGGCTTATGGGAGGAGTTGGAAGAGTTCAGAGGTTGCCCACTACAGAAGCCCTAGAATGATGTGAGCAGAGCCTGAAAGATAACTCTGGCCAGGCTTGGAGGAGCAGAGTGCCAACGGGAGCATTGCCAGGAGGCTTCGAGTGCAGACAAGAACTGTAGTTGAGTTGGAGGCCATGTATGTTGTACTGTGGCATAAAATTGGTCCTCATTTTGTCCATGACCTGAGAACTTATAGGAGGCAGAGATTAAAAAACAGGCAGTGGGCTAGTTGATCTGCTAGACAAAATTACAGAGCAGCTCTGAATTAGGCTGCGATACAGATAGTGCTGGCTGTTCTTAGTCAAATTTATAGTGAAAATGAGGGGATAACCACAGAGCATGAAAAGGTTAAAAAAACCCTTAAATGTTGGCTTGTAAGGAATATTATATAAAGTTAGGGCCAAAGAAGATTTGCTGCATTAGGAAAAAAACAAGTGCTTTGTGCAGAGACAAGAACAATTACTTGCAGGCATCTCAGACACTAGTAAGACTCCACATATCCAGGCTCAAGGGTGCTAAATTTAAGGCTTATATTTGAGAAGAGTTTCTCCTAAGGAATTGTTTTCCTGTATTGATTCCACCATCTTTAGCCATTTAGGCACTCAGAGGATGTTGCTGCCATGGTCCAGTGGGGCCAGGCTACTACTCCTGCTACCAACAGACCTGGCATAGTCCACATAATTCTGGCTGTACCAGCATTCAGAACACAAGAGCTGTGGGTCAGAGCAGTTTCCATCCAAATTTCAAAGAAAGGCCGAGGAGGCCAAGAAAAGAAACCATGAAAGGTCAGTTCACCAAACTGAAGGTATGGTCAAAGCCCCAGGAATCTGAATACACTGGGGACATGAATCATTGACTGAGGAAAGTTGAAGGCAGTGAGCAGGCAGCCCAAGACAGGAGGCCATGTGGGGTGCAAGCAGCAGGTCCATGGGGGCAGGCTTGCCCAAGTGCTATGGAATTCATTCCAACTCTGTGTCCCCCACTGCTGGATATGGAGCTACGCTACATAATGTCTGCCCCACAGGATTTCAGTCTTCATTTAGTCAAATTATTTTCTCTTTACTTATTCCCCCCTTTTGGAATGAAAATGTTCACCTTGTACTACTGTATATTAGAAATATGTATCTTGTCAGGTGTTGTTGTTGTGTGATTCATAGCTAAGAGTTTTCCTTGAGTCTTGGAACAGATTTTGACTTTTGATCTGAACAATGTTGCAACTCTTGATACTTTGGGGAAAGGATTATTGTGTTCCTGTTCATACTTGGTATAGTTGTACTATATTAAGTGGAATTATGAACTCGATATCATTACTGGGAGATTAAGTATGGTGTAAGGAGATGTGCTTGGGTGTGGAGTTGACAAGGAGTGGGGTGCGAGGGTGGTGGCGGACTGCCAGCACGATTGGTCTTTGGGTTTGCCTGGGACTTGGGCAGACTTCCTGAGTGGACCATGGACGTGGCTCCTTGGGTCAGCCGTGGTCCCTTGTCCCTCCTCTGGCACTGTCCAACACTTTGCTTCCTGGTTGCCATGAGCCAGGCAGCTCTGCTCCACAACACTTCTGCCATGTATGGTGGAGCTGCCCATCTTTGACTACATTTCCTGAAAACACGAGCAAATTAAACCTTGCTCCCTAAAGCTGTGTCGGGTGTTTTATCTCAGCAACTGGAAAGATTACTGGTACAGTATTTAATATATTTTTTCCTACTGGAAGAATGGGAGAAGGAAAGGAGTAAGTGGAGGACATGGGGGGATAGAATTGTGCCCCAAATAGAATGAAATCCTCATTTTCATGACTACACTATAGGATTATTTTTAATGTATTTAGTACAGGGTCTGATTATGCAGCTCAAACTCATAGTGATTCTCCTGTTTCAGCCTCACCAGTCCTGGGATTGCAGGTGTGCACCACCATGCCTAGTCTCAGTCACTAGCTCAGGGCAGCGCCTGTGTGGCTTGTGTTGCCAGGGATCAAACCCTGGTCCCTGCGCTTGCCTAAGCAGGCATTTAGTCACTGAGCTATCTTGCCGGTCCTTTATGACTACAATATTAAGAAGTAATCACTGAAGTGAAAAGGCAGTATTCCCAATGGGTGTGAAATTGAACTAAAGAATTAGCTAAAAGTATTGACCATGTATGCTCCTAGATAAAAGAAAAGAGCTGTGTGTGTGTGTGTGTGTGTGTGTGTGTCTGTGTCTGTGTCTATATATCTGAGTGTCTCTGTGGGGAGGTGGTGATGAAGGTTTACTTTTTAAAAAATGATTACTGAAGAATTAATTGAAAGTTTTAAATATCTGTATATGTAACTTTGATTTTAAAAAACAAAAAAAAAAATTGAAAGGAAATAAAGATGACTTTGATCTTAGGGAGATGGGTGGATAATTCCAGTCAAGCATTTGTTTTGAAGAAAAGAAAATATGAAGATAATGTAAGCAAGGAAAGTGGAAATTAGGAAACGTTATGGAATATGATTCCATATAACCTCTTACTTTACCAAGAGGAGATAGAGCTCATTCAGAACCTCTAGAAAGTCGGAACGGCTGAGTATTGGAAATGATGGGTGTGTGACCGAGGGACCAGCGACAGTGACAAGGAATCCCAAGAGTCAGCGGAATCAAACTGACTAAACAAGCTGAATACGCAGAGTGCTTTGTCTGTGAATGTTTCCAGTGTTCTGCGGCAGCTCCAGTGGAGGAGAGAGCTTGGGGCTGACTCAGAGTGGGAGGACCGAAAGGAGCGCAGAGATTCGGGCTAGCTCCTCACCCCACGGCGGTGGGAGGCAGACAAGCCAGGCTCAGGAAGCAAGAGGGGAAAGGCAGAGATCGAGGGAGTCAGAACTGTAGTTAGAACAGCAGGAAGGAGGAGCGTGTGAGCGAGGTCAGAGGCCAAGCTCGCAGCTTCTGCCATTGTGGAGTAGAACTTGCTCAAGTAGCAGGTGGGGCAGCCAGGGCACTGTCAGTAGCGACACTTGACATTGACATGTTACGGGGGAAGATACATTGAGCACTGAGCCCAAGACAGGGATGAGAGGCCAAGGTGTGAACCACGAAGCCCAGAACCACAAACATGTGCTTGGGGCTTGGTAGCAGAAGAGGCTCCAGGAAAGGCAGCAGCCCTGGAAAGTGCCAGGAGCCCTGTGGCACGCTGTGCTCCGTGTGCACTGCCAGGCCGCGAGCGTTCATTCCTGAAGCGGGGGGCTTCTGAAACTTGCAAATTAAATAGGGAGGAAAATTGAGTCTTTGTTATGTGATTTTTCTGAATGATTAGAGTATATTTTAAATAAACAACAAAAAAAACCTAACTTGATTGCCAAGAACCATATGTATACCCTTTTAGTTCACAAGGGTTAAACACATAAAAGTCAGGATATTGAAAATTAAGTTCTCATAGAAACACTAATTTGACAACATCATGTGTACTAGTGGGAGGTTTATATTTTACAACACAAAATGAGTAGGAAATTCTTAGTTAAAACAGACAAAACAACAAATTTTGGGGAAGTCATTAAATTGTGATTATAGAAAAAAGTGTTTTACAATTCCCAACGAAGGGTTAACTGGATTGTAGAAAACAATGGTTCACATTTTAAAACTGTATTTGATACAGCTTTTTTACATTAACCCAACTTTGCAAGCACATTATATACCCTGACATTGATTTATACTTCTCATTTACAGTCCAGCTTTGAACTGAAAAAAAGAAACAATTTGTCCCTTTTCATGACCAAATTGATAAAAATTTCAAATTCAAATGGTAAAATTAGAATGTAAAAGTTAAAGGAACCAAATAGGGGCCAAAGATATAGCTCTGTGGTACAGCACGTATCTGGCAGGCACACAGTTATGAGTTTGATTCCCAGCAACAATAACAAAACAACAACAACAAAAAAAAAACTTCCAAGTATTATTTTGTTTTTGTTTGATATATAGACAATTGAGGATATTTGTACATTTACTTATGTCTTGAGAGAGAGAGTCTCTCTCTGCACTGTGTGTGTGCATTGTGTACACACCAATCTAACCTTGCAAAATGCCCTATACAGGTAGCTTATAAAAGCTGGGGAGACTCTTAGGGTGTGGTTAGATTTAAACCTCCTTGTCCCTGCTCCAGCTTCCAAGCTAGACAGCAGACCCAGAAGCTTGTGCCCCAGGAGAACTAGACAGAGCTGCAGGCTGAGCAGCTGTCATCCTCAGCTTGGATTAGTGGCTCTGGGGAGTCACACCTTACAGGGTGTCATCTCCCTGTTCGGTCAGAATGAGAAGCAGCCATGAAGGAAGAAATGAAGGCTGCATCAGTGAGGTTTTGCCTGTATAGTGAATCCAAGGAAACTTTCTCCTTTGAAGTTAGATGCTGTGTTACCACCACAACAATTTTAATCACTTCTCAGCTCCAATTATTAAATTGCAAGGGTAAAAATCTTATGACTATAAATCTAATACAAGTTATTTGTGGTGCAAAATTAATTTAAAAAATCCAATAGACAACCCCCCTAAGAGGTCAGTGCACAAAACTAAAGTTGACATTTTGCTAGGATTTCTACTTTCCATTGTCTTGTATGTCATATGAAGCATTGTACAGAACAATAAAGGGCTATTCATGGGAGTAGAATATGTAACTGCCTGAGTTCGTAGACTCCTGGGCCTCTGTTCAAACCACCTCTTCAAAAGGGGCACAATGGTCCACAGTTTTCACTGAAAATCGTATGAAGCCCATTCCATGCAGTAAACTCTTCCTAAACTTGATGGAGAAAAACCCTTTTGTGTATTTACTTGTATCTTTACCTCCTGCTACTTTGTGTTGCCAAACACGCAAAAGGACAAACGCAAACTGCCAACTCACATGGTGTAGAAGCAAGTGTTTTGCATATTCAGAAGTATGGTGGTATTTCTAAAGCTCAGCAACAAGCCACTTAGCATCTTTCTTTTGTTTTTAATTTTGCTTATTCAGGCACCACAAGGCCACATAAGGAGGGCGAGGTCCCTGGAGTGGACTACATCTTCATCACTGTGGAAGATTTTATGGAATTGGAGAAAAGCGGTGCTCTCCTAGAAAGTGGGACTTATGAAGGTAGGTGAAGTCTTCCTCGCTGTGTCACTTTACTTTGTACTTGACTGAAATCTATGAACACACTAGATTAGCAATGTGCTGGTGGTTTTGGTTTGAGGCCTTTAATAAGACAATTATAGAAACAAGTGGAAACACATCTGAATTAATTCTCCTCTTAAAATGTGGATAGAAAAATGTCTATTTGTACCTACTGAAGTGTGCTTGTGATTGTCTCCCGAGTAGAGCTGCACTTTTCCAGATAAAATGTCTCTACTCTGGGTTGCGTCTACCAGAGAGCTGGCGGGGATGCAGTTCCACTGCTGTCAATAGCTCTGTGACACTCGCAGCCTGCCGCTCCTCACTCGCCTTTCTTGCAAAATGCTAGAACAGGAAAATAGGATCTTCAGATGAATGCCTAAGCTCTACGCCAATAGCAAGTGTCACTGTGCACCTGAGTCAAATATGAACCACAAGTGAAACCAGTCTTCAGTTTAAGAAGTGCACCAAATAGAATACATTATGTTATATTTGAGAAGTACGCTAAACTGAGAATTGAAGAGAAGTCTTCAATTTGAGAACTTGCTTCCGTTCCTAATGTGGCTTTAGTTGCTCTACACAGGGTCATGGAAATTTTGTAATGTAGCTGTAAAAGGCAGATGGTAGCTTCGGAAAAATAAAAACAAGTAATCGTGTGCTCGTGAGCATATCTGTGCCATTTATGTAATGTTTTCCTGCATTTGGTGTGTGTGTGTGTGATGGAACTATGTATCTTAGTATGTGTAATAAGATTTTAACATAATTAAAAATAGGAAACAACACCATTCATTCTTCATAGTTATTTTTGCATGTAAGTCATATGCACTTATACTATTAAGTTCAAGGTTGCATCTAGTTTTACAGAACTATAATTAATATTGGGTGATATTAAAATCAAAACTTATGAATGATAGTTTAGCTCATCTAACTGAATTCTGGCAACTGGCATCAAACAAATTGAGCTGGACATTTAACAATTTGTCCCTCCATTTTCTTGGCAACATAGTATAGTGGACTATAGATATCTAAAACCTTAATATTTTGAGGTTGTCAAAAGTATTGAAATTTCTTTTGTTGTTTAGCATTCATAAGGTAATTTAGACTGAAACACTTTTTCAAATTATGGCTGAGATATTTAGTTATTTATTGCCTTCTTTCCAGAAAATAGGCAAAAATATTCAGGACATCATTTTGTGTATAAATTGTTTTGTCTTCATTATATCATTGAGCATAAAAGATAGTAGGGATTAATTGAAAACATTGTAAATAAAAAATCTGTGTTGATATCGTGAAGCTGCTTTAAACAATTTATGAAAGTGAATAAGTCATAGAAAATGAATCAAAAAAGGAATAAATTTTATAAATGTTTGGACGGGCTTTGTGATAGCAGTGGTCACTAGCTTGCATGACTAGCAATAGTAATGAATTATATTTAATGACCTTATTAAGTATCTTATTTACTTAGTAAAGAACCAATGCCTTAGCATACACTATCAGTCCAAGAGCAGCCTGATTAACAGTGTGACTGTCTCTGTTTTGTTTATGAAAATAAAGACTGTTTAGTCAAACTGAACATATAAGATGAAAAAAATTAAGTCAAAAATCATTTAAAATTTTTCAGACCAGCCTGAGAGCTCAGCGGACAAAATCACCTGCTTAGGCAGAGCGCAGCAGTGGGGATTCGATCCCTGGCCTGCTGTGCCAGCCCCACCCCCAGGGTGCACTGAGACCGCAATTGAGACTGGGCATGGCGGCACATACCTGTAATCCCAGCTCTTGGGAGGCTGAAAACAGAAGGATCACTATGAGTCCGATCTAGTAGTGAGACCCTGAACACCCTGTAGACCCTGCCCTAAATACAGAAAAAATAAATAAATAAATCAAATACAATATTCATTGTTCTTAAACTTGATGTTAGAAAATTTAATATCAGCATTTTTAAGTAGAGCTTAAGTTAAATTTTACGTTCCATTTAATTTTAAAACCAATGTCCTGAAATCAAATAAACATTACTGAGCTTTGTGAGCCCAAGTAAATCAACCTGATTCTTCCTTAAACATCTTTCCAGTACTGCGAGTATGCCTGTTGGGGGTGAGTGCCAACTCTTCTGTCACCTCCAGAGTACATACAGCTGTATATTGTGTAATAAGACTAATTTGAAGTATGACTTCATCAATGATGCCAATGCCATTATTCACAAAGTGTGTATGTAGATAAATGCAAATCTCCTTCCTTTGGTCACATAGCCAACTTGGGTAGTCACCAGACAAACATTCTCAAATCTCTGGATCTTCAGATTTTTCTACAGCTGTAGCTAAGAATCCAGGAACATTCATGTTCTAGTAAAAAAACAAAACAAAACAAAACAAAAAAACCCCACTGTATTCCTGCAGGGTTGATCATAGAGTTACCACTTAACGAGCTACTTGTCCAGAAAGACAGGCAAAGCTTTTTCTGTTGTTGGTGCTTTCTGAATAGAGAGAATAATAATCATGTGCTACTCAGCTGGACAAAGATAGGCCTGAGTGAGAGCTTTTACGTTGGTCAGGCCTTCACAATATCACCCTTGCATACTGACTCTCAATAAAAGTCAGGTCGCTCTATATTCCCTGTGCTCCCTCCTGCGATGTGCTAGTCCTTGCTCACTTCTGTCCTGGCTGGTCATTCTCCCCTCACTTCAGTAGAGCCCTTCAGCAGACTGGAAAATCCATCTGCAGCATTCCATGCATCCCAAGGAAAATAAGAAAGAATTGAGTTGCTTGCAGCATTAGGGTCATGGACCTACTGTTAACAATATGAGGTCCTTTCAAAACTCAAAGGAGCTCCCAAAAAGCCAGTCAGCAGCCCAGAACAGCAAGGCCACTACTAAAACTAAAAATAAAGAGGTATCTGCTGTCCTACTTGCCCACCAACAGGCCTCCCAGCATGTACATTTGGCAGTTGTTCCCCATTCCTTACTAGCAAAGATCACAGAGAGTAAACTGGTCAAGCAATGGCTGTGATTCATCCACATGGCTGATACTGACAAAGAATCTACTAACTGTGGTACAGGGTTTCAGGATAAATCATGAGGGGAATTGACTCACCTTATCAGATCAAAAGCTACATTTCTTGTTATATAGGTTTTGTTTTATCATGGTCTTAACTGTCCAGCAGAAAAGTATAAAAACTAAGTATAAAAAGTAAAGCCATATTAATATGCTGAGCTATAAAA
>NDGM011185448.1:0-10193 GCA_002564305.1 Octomys mimax
TTCAATGAGAAGAAAGATTTGTACTAATAGTATTTAGACAGGATATCCTGTCTGCTTCTTGTACTATGGAAAACCACCAAGAAGATAACAATATACGAGGTATTAATTATTGAAAATGTCCTGTTATTCAGCTTTGAAACTGTCTCATTGATATTTCTCAATAAAATAAAATAAAATAAAAAACAAAAACAAATAACTGATGACATTTGCACTAGCACATGTTAATTTTATTTACTTGCCTTCCCAGGGCAAACTTTCCAGCTTGTCTCTGAATAATGAGTATCCACGGAAAAAGAATCTCCTTGTTGACCTCTTTTCCACATACACGTATACACCTGCTTGAGCAAAGTATTTGCTCCACCTACATATTTTTTTTCCTTCCCATAAAAACTTAAAACATCTAGATTCTCACATGAATCTCTGTGGTGTCAACACCAGCTCTGTCTCTCACCCTGGGACCTTGAGCATGCTATTTAAATTCTCTAAATCTTCATTTTCTCACATGTAAATGCAGGCAGTCTCAGCACTAGCCTCCAGGGCTTCCTGTGTGCAGCTGAGGTACTCATACATGCAGAGCTGTTTGCATGCTGCTGGGCATTTAAGTATTAGTCATAAGCAGTAATTTTTAAGTATGTTCCTTGGATCAGGAGAATCAGTATTACCTGTGAACCTCTGAGAAATGCAAATCCTTAAGGCCTACTTTCAGAAACTCTGGAAGTGGTGCCTAGCTTCCAGTTTTAAGGTGCTGTGAAGGTCACTTTGAGATAGCCTTAAGTTTCAGAACCACTTCTCTGACGTAATATTCTCAGAGTCAGTCACCTTATGACACTGAGTCTTGGGAACATTACCAATTGTAGAACCCTTTGTCCTATGGGCTTCATAAATTGTGGAAAGTCTCAGAATTTTCCATTTTTTGTCAGTAAAATCCTATTCTCCAGGACACTGGCAATTTGAAGTAACACAAGAGTTTTAAAATCATGCCTGCTTTTAATCTAATTGTCTTGGTTCTCTGGCAGCACCTTTTTTGTGATGATAAAAATTTTTTATCTGTGCTGTCCAAATAGAAAGTCACTCAACTCTTGTGGTTCATAATAATCTGAAATGCAGTTAGTGGAAACAACTGTTTGTTTTATTTAATTTTAATTAACTTAAATAGCTACTGAAGTTAGTGGCTAATTTACTGGATAGTATACAGAACCAGACAATGGTAGTCCCTGACATTATACCAAAGCACAGCTTTGGTTAGATGAAAAAGAAAAAGAAACAAGAGGTTACTTCTTGCTTGATCTGTGTACAGGGGATAAGAGCAGGAAGTGTTGCTCAGGATAGCAGTATGTGATAGCAAAAGCAGCAATGGATTTAGAAAGCCTAGGCTTTCAATGTACAGGCATAGCGGCTGAGTTACTCTAACTTTCTAAACTCAGAATCCTTACCCATCACTGGTGAGTACTCAAGCTATTTCCAAAGCTGCTAAAAAGATGTAAGAGAACAGAGGAGAGATATATGGCACACCTAGACATCTGTCTCGCATTCCTGAAATATTAGTCCTGCCAAGAGTTCAAGACAACATAGATGAGATGTATATGGATATGGTTCACAGTGGATTAAGAGTTATGACCAAAGTTCTGGGCAATAGAACTATGAGGAGCTACTCAAGAGAGAAGTGGGGATGGAGGCAAATATGGGAGGAGTGGGCATAGGGATGGGACAGGCAGAAAGCAAGGGAGCAGGCACAACTACTCTAGGAGCGGAAACAAACATCAGTAGAGTTGAGACATCAAATGATTTAACTAAAGAAATGAGAAAAAAGGAGTACGACTAGAAAGACAGACAGCATAAACCCTTGAGGCCTCTGAGTGTCTATATGTTATCTGTGGACAATAGTGAAGATGTTAAACACAGAACAGTCCTGCCCTTAAATTCTTGTTTTACTGTGAGCTTGGGAAGAAACCCAGCCTTCATGTTTTCACTTATAAAATGGAGACAGTAACAGTATTCACCTCACGGGGTTATGAGAACTAAAAAAATGTGAATATAAAGGCTTAACTCAGTATACAGTATATATTAAATGCTCAATAAGTTATAGCTGTTATTATTATTGAGTTTAGACTGCCTCTCATAGTAATGGTTAACTTTTCTATGTCCCAGACCCCTTTGAGAATCTAACCAAAGCTATGGGTGCTCCTGCCAGCAAAGATACCTGCCAACATACATACAAACTTGTGCCTACAATTTCAGGTAATTTATAGACCTTCTCTCATCCATTCCAAAGACTCTTCCTAAGGATTCAGAGACTGCATATACAGCACCTCTGTTCTGGAGTTAGTGGAGGACCTTAGTCATTGTGTGTTGTCTCAAGACAGTGGCAACATGAAAGGTAGGTATGATTTAAGGAGGTGGGCGTGGTGGTGCATGCCTGTAATCTCAGCACTTGGGAGGTTGAGACTGGAGGATTATTGCAAATTCGAGAACTGCATGGGTTACACAGTTAGTTCAGGGGTAGCCTGAACTATACAGCAAGATCCTGTCTGAACACTCCCACCCCACAAAAAACAGATGATGATGTGAGGAATGGGGAGAGCTTAGCAGCAAGCTACAATGTGCTGTGACAGCTAAGGAAGGGTGGGGAGGTTGCAGGTTTTCCACAAAATTTTCACCTGGGTGTAAGCACAATTTCAGCTTTTCCAAAAATGTAGCCAGTATTTTCCTCCAAGACTAAGACAACTGAAGGAACCAAGTACCTTTCTTCCTCCTTTTTCTTGGCCTCACCATACCCATTACCAATTCTGAGATTTAACCAAAGCAACAAGGCAAGGCCTCAGGGCTCAAATGTGTATACAGTCTTTTACTCCTTTCAAGCTTAATGTTAAACTCTGTTCCTTCGATTATTTTGCTTCTATGCTTACATTTTTCAAGGCAGTACAGCTGACTGTTGATTTTTTTTTTGAAGGGGTGCTAAGAATTGAACTAAGGACCTCGCACTTGCCGGGCAGGCACTGTGCTGCTAACCTATACCTGTAGCTCCTATGCTTATGTTTTAAGATACATACTTGCTATAGAATGAGGCAGGGCCCAAAGAATAAGGGAACAGAGACACTAAAACAATGTTAAAAATAATGGTAGATACATACTTTGTCCAAAGTGCTATGTAAGTATTAATTAAGAGGCAGATACTGCTATTAATCTCATTTGACATATAAGGAAAATCAAGGTAAGAAAATTAATCTGCCTCACATTATAAAATTCTGAAGTGGGAGGGCTAGGCTTTCAACCTATGCAGTTAAGTTCCTGAGTCTCTGATTTAATGAGCCACGGAATTTTGGAACAGCTGAAAGAGACACAAGAATATGATGGCAATAGAGACTAAACTTGCAACTTCTCCCCACTGGTAATTCTTTCTTTTTTCTGGTTGGCTCAGCCCACCCTGAGATGGGGGCTGGTATAGCATATGGTGTCAGGGCTTGAACAGTGCTCCCCTGCCTAAGCTTGCCTAAACAGGCGCTTTAAACCAGTGAGTTATCTTGCTGGCCACTCCATTGGTAATTCTGACATGCCAGTGTCCTTGGGTGGCTGTCAAAGACTTGGATCCCAGAAAATCGACCTTCACCCTAACAACTATGTGCAAAGCACTGATAATCCTATGTGCCACTAACACCTCATTATCTTAGTGATGAATTCTGAAATGATCACAAGCAAATAACTAAAAGACTGCTTACCTATTAACTCTATCCTTTGCAGAAGAGAGGCAGGGAATGATGGGAAGAGAACAACGAAATTTGGTGCTAGTTTTCTTCCAACGAAAGAAAATATGTCTTCAACCTCAAATACCCTGAGAGATAATGTACCACTTCATGGCAAAGAAACACTCCGTTTTTTTGGGATGGACCAAACTCAAATAAAACTTTCTGGTGAAAACAGACCAGGAAGTAGAAGCTAAAGTAATGAGGAAAGTCAGAGTTCAGACACTTCTCTAAGAAAAGGCCCTGCCTGTCTCTACATTGTCACATCCTGTCATCTGCCAAGGGAGCCAGAAAAAGATGCTAGGAAAGGTGGTACAAATGGGACCCAAAGGATTAATACTGTTTCTCATAATAAACTAAAGGGTAGGTTGCACAGGCTTGTTTTCTATAAAGACTTAATAGGGTGGGAGGCATCCTACAACACCACAGCAGCATTCCTGCATTCATGTAGCTTAAATTTCCATATCTATCAACTACTATCGAGTAACACTAAAAGGAAGGCCTTTGGAGTTTACTTAAAAACTTCCAGATTCCTGAAAGGTCCTGTTTACTAAATAAAAGGTTTTCAAAAACCTTAAAAATGGGCTGGAGAGATATCTCAGCAGTCTAAGCACCTGCCTGGTAAATGCAAGGACCTGGGTTCAATCCCTGGTACTGCATGCCATGCTGGCTCTGAATCTGGGTGCAGTGGTGCATGCTTGTCATCCCAACACACTCCGGAGGCTGAGACAAGAGGATCACTATGAGTCTGAACTGTGTAGTGAGACTCTGTACTATGAGTCCAACCCTATACCAAATACATAAAATAAATATTTTAAAAAATCTTAAACAGTACGTTCTGTGATTTCTTCTAGAATTGAACCATAACTATACTCACTCAGATAAGAGTTGCATGTCTCCATGCAGGAAAGGAGTGAGATGTAAAGGGAATTACTTCCCACCACTTGGTCTCTAACTTTATTTTCTCACTGAAGCCCCTTAAGACTAAGGCCTAAACCATTGTCAAGTCAGAAAACAATTCCTCATTGCTGGAAGCACTCAGGTAACAATAGGTAAAATAAACCCTTACCTGGGGGCTGTGCCTCTGGACACTGAACTGGGGGTGGCCTGCGAAATAGTCACAATGTCTTCATCCCCTCCATCCTCATAAAAGCTTGCTAGTGCGATCTGAAACAGAGAAGTAGTACGTTGGGACCCTGAAGCAGTCCTTTACCTAATATCTTCTCTCAGCACAAAGGAATAAAAGCATCAAGACATGACCTACACAAGATAAAAATCTGACTGAAAGACAACGGACCAACTTTTAGTCTTCATTTTATCTGAAACAAATTCCATCACCAAGGAAAAAAGAAGACAAGAAAAAAGACTAGGGTGGAAAACATTTGTTGTTCTCATTTTATGAAGTTAAAGCAGCAGTTATTTATTGAGCATTTATATAGGAATCTTTGGCCACTTGTAACTCTATGTTTCCCTTACCAACTCAGCAGATACTTTATCACATACATTCTGTACAAAGAAAGAAGAAAGTGCACTGAGGTATACAGAGATGAAAAACACAATTTGTATCCTCAAGGTGACCAGTTATACTAAAGGCAATGTGCTGTCATGGGACATAACTGGTCTGAAAACATCTTATGAGAAACAAGTAGCCTGATGGGGATAGTGAGTTACCTTGGCACTTGCACTTAACTGACAAAGACTATATTTAAATCCTGGTCCTGCCATCTGCATGACCTTCAGTTTCTCTATGTATAGTGTGAGGAGAATGGGAGAGATGACCTGGTGACAATAGTACTATGTATTTTGTAGAAGTATTTCTGCTTTATACTTCTAGCCAACACAGGGGCTTCACACTGTGACAACAGAAATATATGCTGCTTTATCTAACACATCTGAGAAGCAATGTAAATGGTGGAATGAGCAGACCTAGTTGAAACTCCAATCCCATTACTTACTTACTGGCTGTGTGGCTTTGGGCACATTTTTTCCCCCTGAGCCTCTAATTTCTCATTCATAAAATGGGGCATAGGCAGACAGTAACCCTCACCAGGACAAGAAACAGAATTGCTGGGCCTTAATCAGTGTGGTGAAAATGTCTTTTCCTCATCTTTACATACCTATCAGGGCTAGTCTTTATCTTCTAACTAAAATGAGACAAAAATAAGTTCTAATTTTATCTGTCATTCTTGGTAGCAAGGCCTTAAGCAAGTTTTTTTTTTCTTAAATCTTTGCTACAAAATTGTAAACTAAGTGACAAAGGTCATTTAAAGCAGTTAGAACAGTGCTTGGCTGTTGAATCTATTCAATAATATTGGTTATCCTCATCTACTTAAAATGTACGCTGGCCAAGAACATGTACACAAGTTTTTTCTACTGAAAAACTGAATGACTGAATGTTTACGTGGTAGGCAGTGGTAATTTTGGCGATTTTTGTTTGTGAAAAATCTCTCCCCAGTGAAGCTTCTTAATTGAACATGTAGGTCTTGCCGGTGAGCTGCCAGTAAATTCCACGCGACTCGCACTGCACACATCCGTTGACTAAGAAAGGTTAAGAGATTCAACGTTGCTCCACCACCCTAGAACTAATTTTTCCCAGCAATTAGCTAAGAGGGAGCCTGAGCCAACTCCAGGGTCGGGCAGTCGGCCCCGCAGCCACGCCCCCAGGCGACCCCGCTCCACGCGGGCTGAGCCAGCGCCGGAGGTCCAGCCAACGGTGCCACGGAGCAGGCAAGGCAACGGGACGAACCGCGGCCCGACACAGCAGGCCGAGGTTGGCCGGCTCCCTCACTCCCTCACTGAGCCGGCGACGTGTGGCAAGCGGCCCCAGGGCCATGAGGCCTGGCTTGGGCTCCGGTCGGGCAGGAATGACGGTGCGCTTCGGACGCCTCGGGCTTAAAGAGTCGGCCGCCTCCGCCTCGCAGCCCTCAGACCGCCTGATGAGACCCGCCTCGCGGAATTACCTGAAGGTCCCAGCCGGCCGACTCGAGGAAGAAGCGGGCCCGGTCCTCCTCGGCGCCCGTCACTGCCACGAACTCCCTCAGCGCGTCTTGTCGCTCCGCCGCCATCTTTGCTCCGTGCGTGTCCCAAACCACTCCGACTGCTGCCTCACAACCACAACCCCACTACCGCGTTCCGCCGGCCGTCTAGATCAGGACCAACCTCTGGGCGCAAGCCCACAGGCCCCGCCCTACGCGGTGCCTCACGCAAAATCCTCCGTGCGAGGAACCCCCCCCCCCACAACTTAGCGACCTCTGGAGGCCGCGGCGGGAACCACAACCTAACGGACGGCCTGGAAATGGGCAGAGAAGGAAGTTTTTCACAAATTTGTGGGATGAAAAGTAGATCTTGAAGAAATCATATTCAGTTTTGCATTGCTTCATCCCAAAAGTCACTGATTAGTCACTTGAAACATTTTTTGTTTGTTTTTGACTTTTGAACTCAGGACCCTGCACTTGCCAGGCAAGTGATTACTTTACTGAGCTATCTCCCCAGGCCCCACTTGAAACATTTTCTAAGAGCTTTCCAGGGCCCAATGGACTTCCACAGCTGTGGGCACAGAAGGGACAAAAATAAAGTCCTTGTCCTCTGTTGCTTACATTCTAGGGAGAAAACCCAAGGCCTAGCCAAACCTGTCATTCCTCTGTCATGGACCCCTATCTCACGCTACAAAAAACGGTGTCATGGCCTATAAGCCCTAAGTAAAAGTGGCCAGCTCCTTCATCTCATCTCCTATGGTTCCTACTAGTTTCTTCTGCTCCGGGCCTGACATCCTTCTTGGTCCTGGAACATGCTGGCTATGCACTGACCTCAGGGCATTTGCATTTTATTACAATCTTACTGATCCCAAAACACCTTCCCTTCACAGTTGGGCAAGATACTCCTCCATTTCTTCAGGCCTTTGATCCAAGTGCCCTATTCACAGAGGCAATTTTGTCTCTTAGAGCTTGTTTCTTTATCCTGTTGGCTCTCCTCATGCTGTCTGAGACACCCTTGTTTTTTTTTTTTTTTTTTTTTTTCTTCTTATAGGCTTCTACTCATTCTTCAGGTCTCCATTTGGGGGTACCTTACTCAAGCAGATCTTGAGAAGTTCCCCAAGCTTAGTCCAAATGTTCAGCTTTAACTTTAGTCTTAATAAAATGATGAACAGCACAAATCTCATCTTTTCTTTGTTGAAAGTGTAATTACTTTTTTTGAAAATTCTATATATATTAAAATTGTAGGAGATGGGAAAGGGATATGAGGAAAGGGAGATAGGAGAAGGGAAGAGAAAATAAAACTGATGAAGATGTGATATGTATATGTACCAATTTCCCAAGATAAATATAGTAGAATGTATTGAAAACATGACTAATAAAAGAAACTAAAAAACCCAAATAAATGCCTATAAAATGTAAAATTCCTTTATGTTACATTGTCAAATAATTTAGGCTCTAGGTTCAAGTTATTTTGAGTGGGATTTTAGCTGCACTGGATCCTGACATGATGTGTAGGTGGAAGGACTCTTGTGGTGGAAGCAAGTCTCTTATGTTCACTATAGTGCCTCCCAGTTTCTGCCCCTTCATGGTGTGTCAACTTGAAATGCCTTTCAACTTCATAGGAAGTCAAAGGCCATGCTCACGCTTGACTGCCATCAATCTCTTTCCACCTAAAAGCTGACAATGATTTGCCCCAACTTACAGATCTATGAGTGATCAGGTCAAGATATAGATCCTCAACTGGTATTGGCATCACTGAACAAGATTATCACTTTTGTGCTACTGGGGAAAATCCTTTCTATTACATGCTCTAAAGATCTCAGAGATGTTTTTCCTCGAATACTAAATAAAAGGTGGCTAATGTTTTCTGAGAACTTACTGTAACTCAGGTACTTTTACCTTTTTAATTAATTCATTTTTCCAAAGAGAGTACAAAATAGTATTAAAACAAAACTTACAAATAGTACAGAATTTCACTTAAAATAATATTAATTTAACAGTATTTGTTGTAATGAACAGCATTATTTTTCAAGTAATTGTTCATATTACAAATCTCATCTTTCGTTTGTTGGAACTATAATTGCTTTTATATGCATGCAAAATTGGAAGAAGAAAAAAAAAGAAAGATATATAAGAAATTAAGAAAAAAGGACAATTGAAAAAAGAGACAAAACAAATTAAACATTAACTGCTTCTTTCCATAGACCAGCAGAAATCCACATACAGTTGTCCAAACCATCCTGCTTACATACATAGATATAGTGCTTTCCCACACTCCCTCTTCTGTCCTTCTCCACAACTCAGTAATTCCTTCCTTTTGAACAAGTTCATTTCTTTTTTTCAGTATCTATTGTACCCTTCAGATTCCATTTCCTCTTTCAGGTTCTCACACTAAGAAGACAATGCAATGTTTGCACATATGGGTCTGATTTATTTCACTTAAGAGTCTGGTCTCTAGTTGCAACCATTTACTGATAAAAGCCTCAAATTTATCCATTTTTATAGCTGAATAATACTCTATTATGTAAAAATATCATGTCCTCTTTATCCACTCTTCAGTTGATGGGCACTTGGGTTGTTTCCAAGATTTAGCTCTGACAAATTGTGGTGCTATAAGCATGGGTGCACATATCTCACTGTGGTGTGATGTTTTCAGTTCTACTGGAACAATATGGAGGAGAGATATAGCTGGGTTGGATGGGACCTCCAATCCTAGCATTTGAGGAAATCTCCACACTGATTTTCATAGTCTACACTCCTACCAACAGTAGAGAAGGATACCTTTTCTCTCACGGTCCCACCAGCTTTTATTATTGGATGACTTCTTGATGTTAGCCATTCTTTCTAGGGTGTGATAGAATCTCAGTATTGTTTTAATTTGCATTTCTTGAATGATCAATGGTGTTGAACATTTTTTCATATGTTTTCTTGCCATTTTTCATCTGAAAAATGTGTACACATCTCAGATACCGATTTTCAGAATGAGGTTTTGCATTTTGCGGACTTTCTTTTTAAAATTCTTTATATGTTCTAGATAGAAGGCTTTTGTCAGAGGGACAGTTGACTATACATTTTTTAGTTTGTGGGTTTTCTTTTTATTCAGAGATTTTCTCTGAAGTACAGAAACATTTCCAAAAGATAACACATCAGTTGTTGATTCCTTGAAGTATTTCTTGTTCTGTTTTGTTTTTGTTCATGAATTCTCTACCTTCCCTTATGTCTTTAAGATTTATACCGATGGGGGCTGGGGAGATGGCTCAGTAGAATAAGCACTTCCTTAGCAAATGCAAGGGCACGAGTTCAATCCCTGGTTCCAGAAAAAAAAAAAAAAAGATTTATACCTATGTTTTCCTCCAGAAGATTTAGTGTTTCTGTTTTAATATTAAATCTTTGATCCATTTTGACGGTAGTTTTGTGCATGGTGATAGGCGTGTGTCCTGTTTTTGTCTTTGGCATGTGGAAAGCCAGTTATTACAGC
>NDGM011185473.1:0-12018 GCA_002564305.1 Octomys mimax
AAGCCATATTAATAGGCTGAGCTGTAAAAGGCTCAAGTCAACAACTTCTGACATTGCTAGTCTTACAGAAAACCCTCTAGCTTTTTCATTTTTAGAAATCATAAGATTATTTCTATCTTTTCCCTTCTCCAATCATTGGATGGAATCTATTCCAAATGGTAATGAAACTCTGGATCACGTATTTGCAAGTAAGTAGAAAAGCTATGTAGCTAAAAGGCTTACTTCAATGTTATACTAGATCATGTGTCAAGAAACAGCTTTAGGAAAAAATACCCTATGGAATATTACTGCCATGAAATTATTGATTTGAGGATTTCCCCAGGTAAGTTTATTGAATAAACACCTGATTTCATAGCACAATTTATATGAACATGTCTACAGAAAGAATAGGTTAACAAACGAAATCAAGTTCCAGGGGGATGAATTTTAGAGATTTCTTTTCCTAGCTATCTGACTGCAGAGACTTAGGACTTAATTCTGAAAGCCTAATGCAATTTTCAATTTGTCTACATGCCAAACACATAAAGATGTCTAACAATGATATGAATTCTCTGAAACTTGTTGTGTAGTCATAGGCTATTCATTCCAGTGAATTATCTCAATGATCATAATGCCTATTACCTTCATGTGGCTTTTAAGACTTTTTATCATAAATCCCAGTCTGTGATTCTGGGTTATTCTCCACTCCTTCTGGAGTCATTCTACAATCTCATGAATTCTTTTCATGTTGTGTAAAGGTGTTCTGCTGTTTGGAAATTCAAGTTCTTCTCTCAGCGTAAAACATATCAGTAAAGATTTGCATTATACATGCATGATGAGATTACACAAAATGTTCTTCGTGATTTTGTCTTCTAAACAGATCTTTATGTTCAAAGATTTATTGTTAAGATGAAGCAGATTACATGTTGATATATATGAGCAGCAGCATCCAACTTAGCAGAGAATGCAAACTAGATAATAACAAGGTGTGGATGAAATAAAGCAATGCAAATCCCAGGGTCCACTGTGAATTATTGGCAAATCTCAGATTTTATCCCACTAAAAAGAGAACCATTAGAGGTATAATGGTCAGTTTTCTGTTGCTAGAAGAAAATCCTGACATACAAAACTTAAAGTAGGAAGTGGTTCATTTGGATCATAGTGCCAGATTTTTGTTTGTTTGTTTGTTATGGTTGGCTTTTTCTAGAGGCATGAGTCTATGGTGAGCCAGAATGCCATGCAGGAGGCACTGGGTGGAGAAAAATTGCACTCTTCATGGCAGCCAGAATGCAGAAAACAGAGAAAGAGCTCAACAAAGGGACCAGCTATGAGATCCTCAGTGGGTTACTCATAAAGTTCAGCGCCTTCATAATCCAATCATATTTTAGGAATATCTTATTCCAGTCTAATTTATAGTCAAGATTAATGCAGGCACAGTCTGAGTAAGACTGTAGGAAAAATGTAGTTTATATGGTAGAACTTTCTGTAGAAGAACTTGACTTTTTGTAGTGAATGACCTGGATGAGTTGAAACTGAAAGCAAAGTATTAAATATTTCCGTAGTAAAGTGAAAGTGGTACCACTAGGCTAAAGAATGAGAGCAGAGATTGAGAAGGAAAAGTGCTATTTATCTAAGATATATTTGTCAGGTAAAACCAAGTTGACTAGGTAATAGAGTATATTCAAAATAACTAGGTTGGAGTTGGGCTGAATAGAAAAAAAATCAGCATTAATTTCTGAAATTTGCCTTAAAAAGGAAAACCAACTATTTAAGTATTAATGCATATTCATCCAATAAGAACCAGAGAATATGTTCCTGAAATAATTCACTCCATGTGTAGAAATAACAATTTATGAGTCATCTCTTTCCTAAACGAAAAAGATGTCTTATGCCATGCATGGAATCGTTCTCATAAAGCATAAAGTTATTATCTTTGGGATTTATAAGCATTGGTTAAATACTCTAACTGTCAAAAGTGATTGTCTCCAAGAGTTTGAACACATCAATATTAATAGATATATTAGGCTTTGACACTTCTATAAAAATAATAATGATAAAAATAATTCTGAGAAGTATAGTGTTATGTATATTAACAAAACAAAGAGATAGTCTCAGCTTATGCTCACCCTCCTGTGCTGGCTGATTAATGGATGTGTATGTGCTCCTGATTGAAATGAGACCCAGGCTTGTGTTAGAAAACGATATCTATGTTAAAGAAAGATGAGTTTCACATACTTTAACAACTTTGGCTTATCTCTGGCACAAAGGACCATCAAGGTCTCTCTCTAGTACTCCGTGATTGAAGAGATCAGAGCTTACCAAACAGAGAAATTACAAAATGTACAAGATATAATTGTAAGAACATGGTTAATTACAATTATACATCACTATATGGAAGCAACAAACATAGGGCAAATACAGTATTTTGAAGGAAAATTAGCAAACAGATTATGAACAGAACTTCAGAAACATGAAAGCTTAGAAAGTTTGCTTAATTAACTCATTTCCCAGTAAAAAAACTCAATCTCAAAACAGAAAATAATATGAGAGTAATATAAAACCAGACAAATACACTATTCTGCCTAACCACAGCTTTGTTACAAATTTGCAGATATATCTCTTTTCATTTCTGAGATAAATGGCTGCTTGCTCTCCTTTGTTATAGATACATAAAAGTGCTTACAGAATGAACAGAACAAGCTATCTATTGAGTAAACAATAAAGTGTAACAGGTTTAATAAATGATCATACTCCTTTATTAAAGTTGAAGGTGATGAGGAACTAAGCATTTTATGCAGGCTTCTTGAAAACTACTTTCAAAGAGAGGGACTCGAAGTGACACCTCCCATGACACGTTGCATTGCTGCTTGTCCTGACTGCACGTGTCATGTGTGCCTCTGCAATAGTCAGCTTTTCTGTCCCTGAAACATAAAATGCACATTTATGACATAAGGGAGAAAAAAATTGGTTTGGCCTCCTGTGGTCAGGGAATTCAGTCTGTGGTTGACTGGTTTCAAATCATAAACATCATAGTAGAAAGACACAAAGTAAAATTTCTTCATTCTTGGCAGGGAGGATGCAGAGAAGAAGAAGATACCAGTGACCAGTTATAGTATCCAGTGTGCATCTCTATGAACCACTCATAGCCACACATGTTTGTATTCTATTACTCTAAGGCATTTTTTAATCCAATCACGTTGATATGTTTGGATTAAAGTCACAATCCAATCCTTGTCAACTTGATACACAAATGCATGTCCTTAATCCATACTTAATCTTCAAATAAACAGTATAATAAGATGATGACTCCACCTAACATAACTATCTTGTAGACAGTTGACAATGTTAAAATACCTTCCCCGAAATCTGAATTGTTCCAGAATTTTTAAATATTCTAGTCAAAATCTCTTTTAAGGCAGGCCAAAATTTTATCTGCCAAAATAAAAAAATATCAAATTTCATCATCCAAATGCACAAGATCAATATTTACATTTTGAAAGAGAGGAATAAGAGAATAAAAAAAATCAAATAAAATTGAGACCAAAATTCAACAGACTAATTATAATTCTGTAGCAGTTTTATGTGTAGCACCTAGATATGATTTGTGAGTTTCAGAGGGTCTGGGTGGCCCACACCTATGGTTCTGTCAGCAGCAACTTTCCCAGACTCTGTCGGGTGGGATAGCTTCACAGACTGGGCATCTTCTACACTCCTGGCATCTCTGGGTTCTGGACCATCCACTGTACATTTGACTTAATTCCCACACTTCATGCACTTCATACACAGTTCTTTGTGGCTTCTTTCCTCAACTCCAAGAACTTCCTTTAAAATTTGAATGGAAGCGCCCTGATCCTACAGCTCTTGTATTCTGCATGCCAGTAAAACCAGCATCATGTGGATAATGCCAAGGTCAGTTGTCAGAAGGAGTAACAGGGACCCTTGAACTATGGTTCCAGGCCTGAATATAATAAAGTGAATGTGAGAAGCCGATTTCCAAGGAGGCTCTTCTGCAGCAGTGGTCTCAGTGACTTTTCACAAATGAAAAGCAGACAGTTTTGTACCTTTCATCCTGTGATGGGTGAGGTCTTATTCATTTCCAAGATGAATTTAAATCATGTTTCTTCTTCTAGTACAAAGTATTTAGATTTACTTATAGGGTTAAACTCTTCAACAACCACTCCTCTTTTAGTTCCACATTTGCACATATTTCTCCTGGGCAAAAGATATAAATTTATACAATTTTTCTGTTTTGCATTTTACACACAAATATTAGTATAAATCTGACTAGACAAAGCCAAGAGTACCCAAGTCATATTCTGAATATTGGCCTGCCTTAAAATTTCCTCTGAATGATAGACCATTCTTCTGCCCCTAATCTTAATCTCCTGCAAAGCCTCATAACATGGCTAAAATGCACCCCATGCTTTTGTTGATAGAATGTAACACATATTGTTTCTAGTCCAGTTGCCAATAATATGCTTGCTCCTAAGTGAAACATCATCAGGTAACTTTACTATGTGTATTCATATCAGCATTCTAGCTCTCTGAGTTCTGATCAGAATCACTTGGCAGTTTCTGCCAACCGCATCTTTTAGCTCGTGTAGCACATATCATGAAAACTTTTAAAACTCACCATGCAAACCAGTATGAGAGCCTTCTAAACCACAAACACAGCCAGTATAGTTACAAGTATGTTTTCATTCTATTGATTTTATGGATTATTAATATTGCTGCTGCCAAGCACACAATACTGACACTAACACTTAAAGAATTTTTTTTTTTTTGTCAAACCAGGATTGAACTCAGGTCCTTACGCTTGCCAGGGAAGTGCTTATTCTACTGAGTCATCTCCCTGGCCCTGAAAAAAGTTTTCATTTCATGCTTGTGGGGATTCAGTTCATGTTTGGGTGGTTCCAAAGCAGAAACATAATGTAAGGGCATGTTGAGACAAAGTTGCTTAGCTCATAAGGGCCAGGTAAAAAACAAGGTTACAGCACCAGAGAGAAAGTGGTAAGAGACTATAAATAGTATGAAAGTCATTCCTGCATAAGGCAATGATTTACAAAACAAAATTCTTCCTTACCAACGTCCCCTTTTACTTAGTAATTCTTACCGCATACTTATACTGCAAGTTTTCCATTTAGACCCTAATTTCTGAGTGTGTTTATACTGCTTTAATAGAAGTTACCACAATACCTGATACATATTTAGAACTCAACATTCATTCGTTGATCCATTGTTTTAATTATGTAGGTATTTCAAAATGGATTTCTGGCTTCTTTGAGCTGCTATACAGAATATGGTTGACTAGATAGCTCATAAACTGCATACACTCACTTTTCACAATTCTAGACGTTAGGAACTTTAAGATGAAAGATCCAGAATATTCGATGTCTATGAAAAACACTTCCTAGTCCTCATAAGGCAAATTGGGGAGAGATGTTCCCCCAGACCTTGTTATAATAAAGGTGCTAACATGATTCAGGTGAATCCTTCTATTATGATTTTATCAGTTTCCAAAATATATATCTCTAGATATCATCACATTAATGATATAATGCCAGAAATTTTGTAAGTTTCTTTTATCTTGCACTTTCATTTTAAGCATAAGAAAATGAAATGCCAGAGATGTGAAGAAATTTGTCAGAAATTCATACCCAGGTTTCCATACTCAATGAGGTTTCTTTTGGTATTTTTTTCTTCTTTTCTTTTTTTTTTTTTTACTTCATACAAGTATTTACACATCTTGTGTACTGAAGGAGAGTTATTTGTTGGCAGAAAACTATTTTTTCCTCATATATATTTTTAGCCAAACATTAATGAAACAAGAATGTAGGCAACTGTATGATTTTATTGTGAAGAAGTTTCCTTGATCTTATCTGTCAGGCTTCCAGTAACCCTCCCAATATTATAGTGACTAGGTATATCTTAAATAGAGTAACATAAGAATGATTTATGTTTTTATTTATTTTCAATTAAGAATCCAATTTCATAATTGTAGGTTGCTTTCAACAGAATTTTAAAGAAGAAAAGTGGAAGTCATAATTCCCTAAACTCCTCCTAGTACATTGGACAACAGCAAAGCCTCTAGTGTCTCAGTCCTTTTAGGATAAATTCTGACTAATTTTCTTAGCCTCTCCATTTATATGTACATGAAGAAATAGAAAGGCTCACATCTTTCCAATCAGAATTGCTGCATGGATCGCTGACTTTGAAGGGGAAGTCAGGTGTTCAACCTCTCTGCTCTGTCAAGGGAAGGAAAGAAAGCCTTTCAATTCAATCTCAAGTTATCTGGATGCTCTCTCTACTGCATGGTAATTGGCTGTTTCCAAGGGTATTACTTAAAGAGAGAGAGACAGAGAGAGAGAGAGAGAGAGAGAGAGAAAGAGAGAGAGAGAAAGGCTAAATTCCCTAGCTGCTGACAATCTACACTTTATCACCTTAAGTTTAACCTAATTAAACTGAGGCACTACTCAGAAGCTTTGACCTTCAGAAAGCACATTTTACTGTCTTCAGTCAACCATGCATATTTCCTTTCAATATTAGACTTCAGGAAAGATAAGAATATTTCTCATACTAAGCATGTGACTTGTAAATATTCTTGATTCAATTGCTACCTCTTCATCCAATGAAAGGATAAAAGAAACAATGTTCCTAATAGGAAGTTAATATTAAAAGAAAACTTTTTTTTTCCTGTAGTACTAGAGATTGTACTCAGGACCTTGAACTTGCCAGGCAAGTGCTTATTCTACTAAGCCATCTTCCTGGCCCTTGCAGGAAAACTTGATTTGGTAAATTTTTCAGAGTTGCTTCCCAGACATTATGAGATAAAACCAATCGTTATGAAAACTAGAGATAACTGAATTTTGGAATGAGAATAGGAATATCATATGTGAAATGTTGCAGTATTATTGAAAGCCAAGGAAAAGCACATTTATGGATGAGATGTAACCAAAAACAAATAGAGGTGAATGAAAGCTCTTCTCACCACTTCTAAATAAACGAGGTTGAAATGATGTGGATAAAAATGACAACTTTTTTTTTCCCCTGGGACAAGTGGCACCCTTATATGAGGACCTTAATACCAGAAGGTTGGTAAGTTTGTGACAGCTTCTTTGAGGAAGTTTCTCAATAGTCCAGCTGGACAGAGTAATACCTAAACCAGGCACAGCTTGAGAAGAAAACTTCTACCGGAATCCCTGCCTAGGAGAAAGGAACCATCCAAAATAAGGTTGATGCATTTTTGCTTCATTTGCTTCTATATTGTTTTTTAACCAAGAATGCCACACATTCAGAAAACATCCACTGAGAGAAAAGAACTTGGAAGGGTTGGGAAGCATATCAATTGGACAACATGCTGAAATGCATGTTAAGTGCAGGGTACAGTAATGTAAAGCACCTTGAACATAGCACAAACTGAAGGACAATTATGTTATTATTATTTTTTTCACTATTCATGTTTATGGAAACATGAGCCTCATTGACTTCCAGTAGAATTATTTAACATGTTTGTTAGAAATGCAGATTCCTAGCACCCTGTCCAGACTTATTAAGTTAGAATCTAACCGGATGTTAATCAAAAGTCTCCAATTCTAAATGAATACATTTCTAATGCAAACTAACAACTGAGGTAGACATAGTGGTGCATGCCTGTAGTTTCAGTTCTTAGGAGCCTGAGATACAAGGATTGCTGCAATTTTAAGCTGAGCTTCAGCTACAAAGTGATTTCAAGGCCAGATTGAATTTCCTAGGGAAGCACAACCACAGTCTTTGTCACAAAGACAAAAAACAAATCTATAAAAAATCAAATTAACAACTGAGAAACACATCTGTACATAGTAGATATTATACAGATTTGGCTCATTTAATCTTTATAGCAAAAACCTAATACAAGATAAAATATGCTCCAAATAGTTTTACAAATACACATGTAGTTATTATTCTAATATAACTTTGCTTATCTTCAAACTGTCATTTTAGCAATTAGAAGAAGAAAAAAAAAAAGAATTGAAAGAAAATAAAAGAAAATTACTTGGAATTGCTACTTTGGGGGAGCTTTGGGTATTCCTTTTGCCCAGGCACAGGAAAAGAGGGGAGAAATATTAGTAGCAGGGAAACAGCCTATTACATCAGAGCCAAAAACGACAATAATTTAGTCCTCATCAAGGAAAAAAAAGTAGTACCTAGCTCTCTCAGTACTCCACATTTGTATGGTAAGCCTTGCTTCAAAGTCACCCTGGAAAATTACATGACATTTTTATCACAGTCATTTTCAGACTGGGTCATTATCTTTAACCAAACATTTGTGCCACATTTTGAACAGACATATATATCAAGCAAGCAGTAGATTGCACTAGCAAATTCAAGGAGAGCCATTCCCACAATCTATTCAAGGTTGTCAATCAGGAGATGATGGTGATAAAGGAATAAGGCTAAAAATGTCACAGGAAAAAGGATAAGCAAATGACAAGCCCAGTTATCAACCCAAGTTGCTGAGACTGGGGACTGGGATTTCAGTTAGATGGGCTGTTCCTCTTGGCATAAATGGTGGGCACAGAGAGATAATTCTTAAATGTCCATGTCTGGCTGGAACCACAGGCCTTTGGAATGACCTCGAACAATTCACTCACCCTCTTGGGAGACCTGTTGCTTAATGGGGGCCAGGCCATTACTTACCTTCTATGTGCTATGTATAGATACTGTTCACAGAATTTTTAAAATCAAGCTATTTTCTCACTTACTATATTCTATTTTTCAAATATTTTGCCTGAACTTTGAGCCTTCCTGAACTGCCTTCATCTAACTTTGTAAACATTAGTTGTAGTTCTAAATCATTAGAAGCTTTTTAAGTGGAAACTATTTTACACAGAGATGGTTCTAAGTTCTAAATTGCATGTTTAAATATATTTTCCTTTGTGTAATGTTACACAGGTTCTTTGACCTCTCTAAATCTCATTTTTCCAAGTCAAAATTAGTACTTAATTTTGAGAGTTATTATATTGATAAACAATGAGATACCACAAAATTGTTGCTCAGCATTGTGCCCAAAATAATGCATATGCTCAGATTGTCTGGTAGTTCTAATACTTTGAGATGAGAACTAGTAGTAATGCTGTAAAAGCAAATACACTGTAGTTGTAATAAGTTGGGTCAAAATGGAAACCTTCTAGCTTATCTCATCCCTCCTAGAAAAGAAATGGGATAGCGGTTTCAGCCCCTTTCAACTTCTTTTTCTTTCCCCAGTGAACAATGCATTTGTGCACTGCAGAATGTTGACACTGTACATCAGGACTCCAAGGTGGGAATCTACGCTGCTCTGAGAATCACTTATTTTTAGCTGTTTCATGATGCAAGGTGTCAACACTATTCATATCATACAAAAGGATATAGCTTAAGCTTTTAGGACATTTAGCTGTGTAACGTTAAGGTAGAACTACATAGGTAGAAATTTTCAGGGGAATTGTAGGAATTACTCCTGGATGGATAGTAGAAATGTAGGAAATATCTGGGATCACAACTAAAAACATCACTCCAATCATACATGCATATTATTTTGATAGAAAGATTGAAGCAGAGAAATAGAGATAGTGTACTGCTTGATGTATCATGTCAACTTGAGAAGTTTGGAGGCCTAACTATGTAACTCAGGAGTGCTACATCCTACCGTGCAGAGAACATGTCCTAGTGAGGCTGCTTATGCTCTAGAATGTTTTGATAGTTATTTAATTGTATTAAGATTAGAAGTTTAGAAGTTTAACTAAGTTACTCAGCAGGGGCCAGGGTTTTCACTTTGTCAGCATCCTGAGCTGGTACAAAAGAGGGCATGAAGATGGTGTGACTTCTACACCCATCCTAAGGTGGGATGCTGCTTAGAACATAGAGGAGAAAAAGAGGCTTGCTGTACCCCCTTTTGGCCCTTGCTGCTTTTTCTGTCTTCTGCTACCTTGCACTGCTGCCCATCACCACGACATGGTGGTGATGTAGCCAGCTCATTATGGACTAAAACCTCCATAAACTGCGAGCTAATAAACCTTTCCTCCTTTACTTTGGGGTGTCAGGTATTAAGACACAGAAATGAGAGAAAAATAACTAAGATAGATAGGTGATAGATAAATGATAGAGATACATAGGTAGAAGATAGAGATATATAGATAGATGATAGAAGAAGAAATAGAGAGAGAGAGAAAGAGAGAGAATAGAAATGCTTACACAGACTTAGGTACAAGGTCTACTACAAATGTCTGAGACTATAGGACAGAATACGAGATGATTTCAAACATCATTTATGTCTTGAATCTGATAATGACTGAATACTATGCAGAAGTATATGTCAAATAAAAGAAATAGGCAGGAAAATGGGAGGGTTCATGTCACAGACTGATGTAAATTCTTGAAGTAACAAGACAGACACATCAGTTGCACTTAGTCCTGCATAGAGCACACTATTGGGAGAGAAGCCTGGTATCAGACAAATAAGTCACATCCAAGTGACAGGATTTTGAGTTGTTCCAATTATGAGGAAAAAAACCACATACAGTGAGAATAACAAAATAATTTATAACAGGTTAGTCATTTTGAAAAGGTTATAAGAGATTTATATTCAAAGTTCCAGCAGATTTTAAGGTAATATTGTCTATATTCACTCCTTTTAACAAAAAAGAAGAAAAGACATATTTTTTCCTCTTCCTAAATAAAAAGGTTGAGTTAAGCAACTCTGGTACAAGGAGGGTAGGTAGGAGAGAAAGGAAGCCCCACTGAATTACAACTTCTGTGCACACTCAAGAACCTCTTTCTTTGAGATTTATTGAAACAGATATTTATTGTTAATCAAAAGTCAATTGATTTCCAAAATATATTTATTGAGACTTAACAACTCAGTTATGCTCATTATGTGGTTGTAAAAGTCTCAATAAATCTGTTTTTCCAAATCAATATGAATTTAATTAAAATGCAAAAAAAAAAAAGAAACCCTACCTGGTTTGCTTCTAATCCTTATTTTTTACAATTAGTAGGACACTATTAAGAACCTGATTTAGGAACCATAAGCTAGGGAGGATTTAGTGTCCATTAAACCAGCCTGTAAATACCAAAGCAGCAGGGGGCAGAGGCTGGGAGAGAGAACCAGTGAGATGTCCAGAGATGTCCGCTGAGGTTACTGCCAGAGAACAGTGGGAGTTAAACTAAAACATTACAAGGTTTTCACAGACCTTAAATTCCAATTACTCAGGCCACAGGCATCCCAATGCAGTCAGGGCTAATGAAAGGTAGGGCACATGGATTTCCTTCAAATCCTTGCTTTATTCGTGTTTCAGTGATTATGGAGCTGTCACTGGATTGAATACCACCACTCTCAACACACACACACACACACACACACACACACACACACACCCCAATTCCTCTTTGTCTGTTACCTGCAAATGTGACTTGGAAATAATTACTCCAAATAGAACCAAATTACGATCAGTTTACAATAGAGTAGGGTGAATCCTAATCCATTCACAATATCCTTATGAGAAGGATATCATCCATATAAGGAAAATAAAATTTTGTACCTGATACATGGGAAAGAAAAGACCATGCAGACAGAGGGAATGATCAGTGATTCATCTAAAATCTAGGGCTGACAAGGTTTCTGCCACCCAGGATAATCTTGGATGAGTCCAGGAATAATTATTCTTTATTCTGAGAGATTATGAGTTTAACAAGACCTTCATTTTGAACTTTTAGCCTTCAGAAATGTGAAAAAAATTATATTATTTTAAACCATTCAATTTTCAATACTTTTATAGTAGACCTAGGATATCAATGTAAATTTAAGTAGAACACATGAAAGCAAGTTGGCCTGTATCACATAATCTGCAACTTTGGTCACATTAGAAAATTAAACATCTAAAATCCGTAGGCCTAAACAAAAAGGGGGATACAAATGAAGGACCATTTTGTATCTGTATATATAAAATGGTTAGGATAGACATATAGCTACTTTCTCTTAATTCAATGAGAAGAAAGATTTGTACTAATAGTGTTTGGACAGGA
>NDGM011185481.1:3956-18249 GCA_002564305.1 Octomys mimax
AGGAGAGGAGAGGAGAGGAGAGGAGAGGAGAGGAGAGGAGAAGAGAGAGACATAGAGAGCCAGAGAGAGCCAGAGACAGAGAGACAATCACAGACACAGACAGAGAGAGAGAGGAAGAGAGAGATGGCCTGACAAAAATGCACATCAGGGAAAGAAAGACTGTTATAAATATTTTAATATTTTAATGTATTGCAAGGTCATGAGATTAACACAAGTTACGTTTAGTCTCTACAATCACAAGAAGTGTTCAAAGTGGTGGCTACTAGTTTCCAAGATTCCAAACTTTCATATACTTATTAGTACAGGTCACTGCTAAGGTATGCATGCATTTTTGGATGGGTATCTATATTCACCCCAAATAAGACCTAACTAGAAATAAACTTCAGTTGCAATTAATAGCTAATGGTTACCATAGCCAGTGTCATTCGTAAGATTATACTTCACTCTGTAAGTATAAGTATACTTCACTCTGTATAAGTATAAGTATACTTCACTCTGTAAGTATACTCTGTAACGGTAAAGGCAAAGACAAGCTGAATGGGGCTGGCACTTTTAATCTAGAGTTAGGTCTTATTTAATCTAGAGTTAGGTCTTATTTTCATGGAAATGTGGCACATTACATATGTATTTTTCTACTCATGGACATTTAGTTTGATTCCATACTATGGATATACTGTAGAGCAAAACAATTCTGTACAGCAAGGGAAATGAGAAACAAGGTAAAGACCCAACTTATACAATGTGAGAAAATATTGGTAAACTACATACCTGGAAAGAAACTACTATTCAAAATTTATAAGGATTTCAAATAACTCAACATTAAACTTGCTAAAGATAGGAACACATATTTGTGTAAAGACATGCAAATGATAAACTGACATAGAAAAAGAAATGCTGGTTATCATTAATTGCCAAGGAAATGTAAGTCAATACCCAAGAGATACCACCTTGCCTCAGTGAGAATGGCTACTATCATAATGACAAAAGATAGCAAATACTGAAGTGAGGATGTAGCAAAAGAAGCACTCTGGTGCTGTGTTGGTCAAAATGTCAATTAGTAGGTCTCACCTGTAGAACTGTATGAAGCTTTCTCAAAAAACTAAAATTGAACTTCTGTACTATTCAGAACTTTCACTGCTGCGTATGCACCCAAAGAAAATGACATCAACATGTTGAACAGTCGTCTGTACCTCTGTTAGGAAAGAGGAGAACCAACAAGGGTCTGAGCTCCGTTGGATAGGTTTATGCAAGAATAAACTGGAGGGCTCGCCCTGTGCGTTGACCAGAGTGGATTTTCTCATCCAGGTGATGGGGTCTTTTAGAGTGAGGAGGCAGTTCAGTGAAAGGGGATCATGCCTACCTGCCCAGGATGAGGCCTGAGAGTGCCTAAGGGCTAATGGATGCCCGAATTAGGCTTTGTGAAGCACAGGCAGCAGCGGTTGCTATCAATAGCAGGCTTGCTAATGTTATGAATCACTGAATACAGATGTATTGGAGAGGGGGGAGGTTGGCTTGGTCACTGCTATGGAGGTGGTGGTCAAATTTCCTCAATCCCTATCCTTCTTCCACCCTCTCGTTAAAATACTTCTGTGTAATCCCTTTGGAATCTTCTAAGACTGACATACTCAGTTGGTAATGATGCAGTTGCAGCGGACCCATCTGTATTGGCATCATTGCCCTGGAGATCTTTCTAAATGGAGTCATCTGTAAAGAATGTTAGCAGGAAAAAAATCTTAAGTTTATGAAGCAGCATCTTGGAAACTTGATGATACTGTTTTGAAAAATATAATCTAATATATAAAAACTTCAAACATAAAAATATATAACCTTGGTTTTTAATCAACTCTAGAGTAAAGCATACTTTAATCCTCACCCATAACCACTTGAGTTTGATACATCTCTGCCTGTTTTATTTATAAAAACTGTAGGCTCATCATTGTCAAAACTCAGTACTAGTTAATCTTTCAAAAATAAATCAATCCACATTATATAAGTGATAGGACATTTTAACTTCCCATATCCCACCCTTGAAATTTTTATAATAGCTAATATTACTTTTGTTTAAAAGTTTTCACTAAGCATACTTAATGTCATACAAATAAGAATACTTCTGTTAAAATATGTTTATTTTCATAAGGGTTTTGTGTTGACTGCAGGTGAAGTCATGCTGTTCTCATAATAAATTAAATTGAGGTCAAGCAAACTGTTGAGTGCTTGTGCTCCACCTTCTTGGGCCTGTCTTGCACTCATATAATCCTCATGAAAGCCCTTTGATTTTTTTTTTCTGATTTCAAAAGTGTAGAAAATAAGACTGAAGAAAGATGTACACACTTGCTGTCTCATACACATCAAGGAGGAAAGAGGTTAATCCAGATTTGAACTCAGTGTTTTTTTCTTATCACAAGTGAAATAGAGTTGGCAGCAAAAGAGGCAAAAACAATCTGTAAATGAAAGGGGATATGTCTGGAAACCTGAATCAATATGAGTAACCTACACCATAAAGATCTCCTCGTTGGTTCTTTTCTCTTGAAAACACTGCACTGATTTAGGTCAGCCTTTCCTCCTGTTTAAGACACACTATTATTACTTTTTTTCTAGCTTCCTGTGTTATCAACTGGTTTAATATATTTGATAAGTTTGTGAAAGACTAGACATAGAGGGTGACGAATGTACATGGTCAGTGCCCTCTTGCAGTTTATGAGCTAGTGAGGTATAATCATATATTGCTAGTCCAAGACTTAATATCCCTAGATGGCCCTGAAATATCCTCTAAATGGATTACAAATATCTTTATATGTTTTCTACAGATTTTTACAACTTGGCACTAACCAAACATTACAATTTTATTACTGGTCCCTTCTGTCTCCTATGCACTTTGGATACTGAACTATCTCAAGCTTCTCAAGAAGCTAAGTTCTTGCACAATACAATGTCTGTAATTAAACATAAATTTCACTTAAGTGTTGATAAAATCTGGAACAATGTTCAAAGGCATCTCAACATATCATTGTTAACTGAAAATGCATCTGTTTTTAAAATATACATGAAATCCTATTGATATAAATCACACAATTAATATTTGAAAGTGAATTCTAAGCTTAATATTGATCATAAGTTGTTTCAATTTTTGAATTAAATTTGGACAAATTCTCTCAAAATATCCATTCTTGTTAATGTAATCTCAGACAGTTAAAGACAGACTTGTTTTCAGTGAAGAAAAGTGAAAGAGGAAGGTCATTTATGATATGGCTAAACGCACAAAATTAGGTTAAATACTGGTTCCTGTGTGCTGAAGGACATTCAGCAAGTCCCTTGCATATTTGTCCCCATTGTAAACTGTGGCTGAGCGCCGCAGCTTCTTGATATAATTAACCAGAGAGTGACTACGTTGATGAGTGTTCTAGTTCTTCTTAGAGCAGATCTCAATTTTTCAGACAAACCACAGTGGTGTTACAATGTATGAAAAACTAAGAGGAGGCAAGCTTTTTCTATTTGGATTAGCAGAGGAGGCCAGAGGCTTGATCTTCTCTCCTCTGACAACACTCTTCCAATGTATCTCCTACCCACATTCCTATCTTACCCTGTGTCTCCTCAAATATCCAGCCTAGTTGTCTGTTTACCTGTCTCCATTCCTGTTTTCAGGATTTGGCCACTGTTGATCTATCAATGTTTCTTTGTGTCAATGTTTGTTTGTGTCTTAGGCAGGAGAAGGTAAAATAAGTATCTCTATATTGTAATCTTGGATAATATAGTTAACTCATCTTCCTCTTTCCCAACTCTTTTTATCTAATCAAGGTTGATCATATATTTTGTTTTGTTTTGTTTGTGTTGGGATGGAGTTCGAAATATATACATTTCATAGGTATTCCTAGAGGGCCAGCCAAATAGCTCAGCAGATTAAAGCAACTGCAAGCAGGAACAAGGGCCAGGAGTTCGATCCCCAGACCTGCCGTGCTGGCCCCACCCCGTGGGGCACACTGAGACAGCACTGGGTGTGGTGGTGTGTGCCTGTAATCCCAGCTCTTGCAAGGCTGTAAACAGGAGAATCACTAGGAGTTTGATCTAGTAGTGAGACCCTGAATGCCCTGTAGACCCTTTCCTAAACTACAAAAATTAAAAAAAAAGGTTTTAATAGTTATTCCTAGCATGTCTGAGAAATTATGAACTCTTAATTAAAAATGGTCACTTATTGAGATTTAGAGATACAGCAAATTCATTATAGTCCAACTGTTAAAATAGAAAAAGGTAGATTTTTTTGAAGTCAATTCAAATAATTACACTATTAATGAATAATGCGTAAGGAAGTAAAGTGGAACATGTTATAAAAATACAGGGCTTCTTGTCTATAAACACAGGAGGAGCATTACAAATTGCTATTCAGAAGGTTTTATTTTATGCAAATGGAAGGGAGACGTTTTCCCTAACTACTATAAAATTAAAAATATGTTATAAAAAGTGAATAGAAATACAGTAACAGATGATAGTTTAACTATCAGCTATGTACATAATTATTTAGAAATAAATTTTGCAATAATTATTATCCCTATCATAGCTCTAATCTTTGGAGTCAGTATCTAAAACAAATGAAATAGTTCAGATTCTTTTCAGGAAGGTATTACATTCCTTGGAACATTATTTTAGGATATCTGTCTGCACAAACAATACCCCATGCTTGTTTTACACTCCAAACTAAACTAGGAAAGTGTTTTTAAAAGTACCAATACAAATGGTCCAAATTCCTTCTCTGCAAGTGCAGTTCAGATATCTCTTTCATGGGCACTTTATTTATTTATTTATTTATTTATTTATTTATTTATTTATTATGTAGTTGGTACAGTGTCTCACTACACAACTGGGACTCCTAGTGATCCACCTATTTTCAGCCTCCCCACCGCTGGGATTCCAGGCATGGGCCACCACCCTGGTCACAGTGGCTGGCTCAGCTGGCTCAGTGGGCTCCCAGTTGGGGGTCTGTGCAGCATGATGATCCAGGGATCGAACCCCAGTCCCTGCACTTGCCTACGCAGGAAGAATGTATCCCATAAGAAGCAATATGTTCTCCTGATGTGCATGAGAGTGCATACAAATATGACTTCTGTGTTGGCATATTCTCATTCAGATTAAGTCCAGTGGACTCTAAGGTGAATGTGCCTGCATGCCTGATGAGCTAGTGACCATGGTGCTAACTGAGGAACAGGAGCGATTAGGCCCACCTCTACCTGTCAGGATGAATAATGAGATGGAACGTCTTTAGGTTCCACGCAGGACTCATTGAAGGAAGACTCATCTCCTGGTAATGGTGTTTAAAAGAATCTGCCAGACATGAACTCTCAAATAGTGGAGCTCTTTGTTATGTTTTTCTTTCTTGAACATTGGGGGTCTTAAGCAATCTGTCTTGTTTGTACTGGGGAGGTGCCCTACTGCTGAATTAAGACCCCAGTTCCAAAACATTGAGATATTCTAGGGAGGTTCACTGGGGTGTTGAGGTCCAGCCTCAACTTCCAGGGAAAACAACCTGAGGAGAGAAAAAAACAGGTGGCGAACAAGAAAGGCCAGGAGAAACACAGTGGGGTTAGGAGGGGAAAAGAGTGTGTCTCTTCAATCCCAAGCAAAATGAGTAGCCTTTGTTTGTACATGAGGATTGCATAAGCTTTCTTCATGCAAGATTAACAGATATGGTTTTTCATCAATAAGCAAAAAAATTTAAATTTTGATTAATATGAGTATACAGTAAAAACTAGGAATAGTCATGGGAACTTAATCAACCATGGTTCTTTCTATTCTACTTCTGCCCTACGGAAACTGTCAGCTCTTTAGAGTACTTTCTCACAGCCCCAAGTTCTTGAAACCAAACTTGCTTGTTATTGTTGAATATTTTTGGCTTAGACTTGTCCCTTTCTGCAGGTCTGCATGGTAGGGGGCAAAGAGTCAATCTCTGGAAGAACTTTATGTACTTAATTAAATTATTCCAATACCCCAGGTGATTAGTTGTGTGCTCTCTTTCATGTGAATCATAAACCAGCAATCCTCAGGGGTTTGTTTCAGACACATCCATACGAAGTTCTGCTTTGCCGATTCCCCAAACTTGATGTGACTTTGTCAGAGGTCAAACATTGGGTGGCTTTCCACACTGGGGCCTCTTTATAAGATTTGATTTTTCTGAGCAACATTCACCAGACATGATAGAAAGTCCAAGATTTTATGCATTTGTTCATTTTTGTTACTGTAGTAAATACCATGGATAGGATGATTTTAACATGCAAAGAGTTCCATTCTTGTCTCAGTTTTGGAGCATCATGATCGCAGGATAGCATCTGCTCAGCCCTGGTGAGGCCTCATGGCACATGGGTTTCATAAAGGCAGGAGCAAGTGTAAGAGGAAGAGATTGCATCACAAGATAGGAAACCAAAGGGAAATTCAAGATTGAGCCTCAGGGGTCTATAACCCCTGGCTATTGGTGGAAGTTTCCTAGGGTCTTGTGAGATGCCTTAATGAATTAAAGATGCCCTACTGTGCCCTTCCTCTTTGTTTTTGTTGGCTTTTTATTGTTTAGCTTTACAACACAGGGTCTGGCTATGCAGTCCAGGTTGGCCTTGAATCCACAATCCTTCCTGCTCAACCATTCAGGCACAGGTCCCAACTCTTTAATCACCACACCTTAGCTCCATCACACTAGGACCCAAATTCATAGTGCATGAACCCTGGAAGAAATACTCAATCCATATATAAAACACAAAGGAGTACAAGTATTCTAGCATTATTTTTTTCTATAGCTGTGATGGTTTCAAATGCATGTTGCGACACTTATACAAGGAGACCTCATATAGTACATAAAACTAGGGGTTTTGTACAGATAATGCCTGGTGTGGAGATGCACTGCAAGTAAGCTTTGGTGGTATGTTTCTATCAACTGCTTTATTATTCAAGATATGAAATGAGGCCTTAAGACATATTTTTAAAGGTTAAATCATTAGAAGATTCAATAGTTACATTTGAGAATAATTGTATTTAAGGGAAAAGACAAAGTAATGTTAATCATACAGTTTTCTCAGACCCTATGTTCAGGGTTCTAACTCCTGGTCTTCCTTGGTCAGGGTGCTGCCCACACTTACATCTTCAATCCATGATGGCCCTTCTGCATGGAAGCCTTCACATTCTGTCATAGCAGAGCACAGCTAGAATATGTGCTGGCTGTATGTCCACAGTGTGAGCATCCTTTATCATTTCACTGCGAAGCTCCTTCTCTGGGTTCTTTGGTGATGAGAAATATATATTGTGTAAGCTTTCTCAACAATGCAGAAAGAGTTGGTGAGTGTTGCTGGTGGAAAATAAATATGCCTTTGTTTCTAAATTTGTCCATTTCCTGCCTATTGGACGTAGAATGACATTAATATGATGAATGATTACCCTTGCTCAATGTACAGAGATTTCGTTGAGGATTGCAAGCTCTCTTGCTTTATCTCAGAATTTTCCATGGACTTAAGCACAAATTTCTGTCTTCGAGGCCTCCAGACATGAGTTTATATTCTATCTCTAGGCTTTCTTAAACTAGTGAAAATGAAAAGCATGCTCTCACCCTGATACCACACACAAATTGAGACAGCAGCTGGGGAATGAATCACAACCCAAAGCTTGAAGATACAAAGTTGCAAGACAATTACAGTCTGAACTTTCCCATCAACTGTAATCCACAGCTCCCTCTCTTCTAGCTGTCCTACTTTATCTTGAGCTACAAAAGTCACGGGTACAAATTGAGTCACAGTTCTCAAATTACGCTAATTGTTTCAGGTCAGGCTCCTGATGGTACACATGTGGATTTGTGGGAAAAATTAGCATTATCTGTGCTTCAAAATCTGCCAATAGGGGGGCTGCCCCTTAGCTCAGCTCTTTAAGTACCTTCTTCAACAAAGCAGTCAGGCTCAGGTTGCTGTGGTTCAATCCCCAGAACTCAAGCCAGCCAAACATGCCCTGAAGGCATTCGGAGAAAAAAAAAATCTATCAATAAAGGTCAACCCATATTAACGCCATAAAAGGCATTAATGTCACCATATATGACTGTTTTCAAACAAAGAGAGCCAAACAGACACATCTTAAAGGACACTGAGGGGGTGTCCAAATAGCTCAGCAGACTAAAGCACCTAATTAGGCAAATGCAGGGACTGGGGTTCAATCCCCAGTGTGCATGCCAGCCCTGTCCCCGGGGCATACTGAGAGGGAGGCTGAGACTGTGCATGGTGGCATGTGCCTATGACCCAGCACTTGGGAGGCTGAAAACAGGAGGATCACTATGAGTTCACTGAGGCCCTGTAAACCATGTACTAAATACATTTTTAAAAAGGACACTGAGGAGACCCTAGAGCTAAGCAGAATGTGTTGGAAAGATTATGCTCAACATAGAAAGCCCTAGTCTTATTGAATAATTGAATATGGGTAACGTTTTCAAATTTCATGCAAGTTCTAAGCATTGGAAACAGTGTAAAGCCCACTAAATCCAATAAATGTGATTGACTTGTGAGTCAGAGAGCAATCCATTGATAAAGGCAGGTTGTTCATTAAATATGTGTGATCCCGTATCACATCAACACTGTGGTCCTACAAAAGGCTACAGTGGGAGTAAGTATCATCTAAGCCTCATGGCGTCATCGGGGGAAGGAGGACACCCTCAAATGTGAACCCTGAACCTAAACTCGTCAAATAGAAAGTATATCCAGGAGAAACAACAAGAATCCTTCCCTGGTGCTTCTCATAACTTCTTTTTGTGCGAACGTAAGAGTACATGGAGTGCATCTTTTCCTACAGATGTTCTCAGAGAAAACTGCAGCAGAAGCTAAACTTTGACGTACACAGCTAAATGGGCTTAGCAGGGCTTTCATGAATACATGATGAGCGGGTTTCATTCCTGTCTTTGGCCAGGGAGGGTCCGGAAGCCATTTCCTCCTGTGACCGAAGGGATTTCTGGCCTGCATGACTGAGAATTGAAAAGATTTTAAATTGCGCTGAGGTTCTGGTAGGGCAGAATACTTTTCCTCTCATTGAACAGTCTCTTTGTTTATTAAATTAGCTTTCCTTTTGAGTTTAAAAAGCAAAGGCCAAGAGCCAAATAAAACAAACTATTGTAGATGTGTTCTGATGTTAATAGCTAACTGGGAAATGTCTTTATTGTTTTCAATGAATATTTACAGGTTTTTTTAGCCACATGGAAATATAATTCTGTAAATAATTTCATGGACTTTTCAGTAAAGGATTATGAATTTTAAGTATAAAGGAAAAAAATCTATCTTTATAATATATTGCTTTTCATTGACAAACAAGTCTATTTTGTTTTATAGATAAGACTATGGTGAGGGGAAAAAAATGCCCCAAGAATTAGGATAAAAATGCTTAATATTAAGGTGGTGGTCACCATTACGTGAAATGAACTTTCTCAGAAATAATGATCTGAATGATTTTTTCCAGTAAATGTGAGAAGAAATGTTTGAACGGTTGCTAGGAAAATTACTTTATAAATGCACTATGGAAAATGTTAAAACTTAGCTTCAGTCATAGGTTTCTCACTTTTTTCCCAGCCAATATCAAACTGCTCCTCTGTTGCTGTTATTTTTTTCTTCAACCTGGACTGGTAAAAAAGCTTTCTTACTACTTTAATCCACTTTTAAACTGCTCCAGGATTCCCTGCTCTGCCAGAGCCTCTAATGCAAACCCAGGCAAGGTACTTCTTGTTTAAGAGTTTCTTAAAAGTATCCAATATAAGATATTTCATGATCTACTCCATGTTAAATTTGTCACTTCCTTTCTATTATTCTGTGTTTCACATACTATGTTCAATAACACATAGCTATTTACTCAATATATAGCTATGGAGGATCAATTAAATACTTCCGTGGCTAGGAACCTGAGCAAACTTGGCCTCTGTTCCAGAAATATTTCTCTCTCTCTCTCTCTCTCCCTCCCTCTCCCTCTCCCTCTCCCTCTCCCTCCCTCTCCCTCTCCCTCTCTCCCTCTCTTTCCCTCTCTCCCTCAATGATTGCACTCAGCACCTTGCACATGTCAGGCAGGTGCTTAACTTGCTATCTCCCCAGCCCCCATCTCATTATTTATTTACTATTTTTTGCAGTGCTGAGGATCAATCCCAGAACATTTGGGTTAGCTCTCTACCAGCTGAGTGATGCCTCAGTGACTTATTTTATAAATATCCAGTTCAAACAATATGACTTCTAGGAGGTCTTCAGCAACTCTAGTGTATTCTATTAGCACAGCTCAGTTGAACTATTTTTTTGAGAATTCCCTTCACTCTATTTTTCCAAGACACTGCTGAGCTCAAATGCAGTTTGTGAGTTTGGATGGTGAAAATGAAATGCTTATGAGTGATTTTCTGGCTTCCTTCTGATGTGGCAAGTTATAGGTCTGGCCCTAATTTGTCCCCAGCCACCTGAGTTCCCCTGTCTACTTCCACCCACCTCAGCTCCAGGTACAATCACAGTCTAACTCCCGTATACTGTTGCTACCCCACCTACTCTGTTAGGGCCCTACATGTCTGGAAAAGGTTATTTCAGAACAAACCCTCAGCTGTTATTACTCGACTATTCTTGCTTCCCCAGGCTCATACTCCCTTTCACCTCAGTTCATGTAAGCCTGGCTTACTAACCCTCTATAGAAACCCAGTTCAACAAACTCCCAGCCAATTCTCCTTTGGAGTTACTCATGTACTCCAAATTCAGGGTGTGTGGTGGGAAAACCAATTGTCAACTTTGTAACCTCCAGTGAAACTGATTTGGCATGGTGCTGGGTGCAGAAGGCCCACTTGAGGATTGTTGCCAACAATATAAAAAGAGAACCAGCAGGGATGACAGTGTGCAGCTATTCTCCTGCCCAGGCTTGCTGCCCTGGCTTTCCTGATATGAACTCAGATATTTTTGTCATTGGAGGAGCCTGGATCCTTGCTGTTGCTGAAGATGTCTGCTGTTCTTTTGGGTGGTGCTGTGGTCCTTACCTTGAGTGCTGGTTTCTGGCTCCAATCCAGATTCCACAGACTGCTGGTACAGATTCTTTGTCCTGCTGGTGGAGACATTCTAGCCTCCACCACTGACCTTTGGGCCTTCCCACAACAGTTCCTTGATAGACTTATATGAGACAATGGCACAGGCTCTAGGCCTCCAGTTGGACTCATGGGGGGACAATGCTATGGGCCCTAGGTCTTAAGCTAGACTCATAGAGGACAATGCCATTGCATACAGACCCTCAGCTGTATTCTTTTAGTTTCTAGTGTGTGGACAGACCACCTACACTTTTTGCATTTGACACTTTGGATGAATATTATAAAATGATCCTATAAATTACATGTGAGGTGTTAAATCTTTTACCTTGTAAATCCTGCCTGCAACAAGTGGTTCTGCCCCTTTGTGGGTTGACACTGTTTCACTTTGTACGACATGCTGGGGATTGTAGGCTGTTACCATTTTTTAGATTCACTAAGTTCTGGGTCCTGGTACCTGCGTTTCCATGAAATAATATGGCAGCCACTCGTGCATATTTTCCATCAGTGAGCATAGAGATGGTTCCGATTTCTCCTCACAGGTCCACTTTTCTCCTGAATTGTCTGCTGCTCTTGTGGTTTCCAAATTGTCACTACTCTGACCCATCTTATGTCTACTTTTCTTCCTGAATCTTGGTATGAGTGGCCTGAAGCTACCTATGTTAGTTAACTTTTTGTTGCAGTGACAAAATACTTGAAAAAACCCACAACACACCCAAAATGCAACTTTATAGCAAAAAGATTTATTTTGGTTCAGAGTCTCATAGGCTTCAGCCCATGATCAGCTGCCTCCATTGCTCTGGGCCTGAGCTGAGACAAACCATCATAGTGCTGAAGTGGGTGGCAGAGATGGCTCACCTCACAGTGGCCAGGAAGCAAAATGTGTGTGTGTAGCACACATGGGCGTGTGTGTGTGCATGCATGCATATGTGTGTGTGCATGCGTGTGTGTGTGTATCCATGGGTGTGTGTGTTGTGTTTGTGTAAGAGAGAAAGAGACAGAGAAAGCATGAATGTGTCATGCAGGTGATAGTGACAAAATACAAAGATAAATATCCTCTATCAAAATCCAATGTCCTAAATGTTACAAAACCTCCCTATAGGGCCATAAACAGGGGCCAAACAGTCAATACATGTCTTAGGGAGAAACTCTCCACCAAACTATAACACTACTAGTTCAGCCCCAATTCCAAATGCAAAAGGAAAAGTCTTGCACACCCTTATGTAAGATTTAATATTAAAGGCAGGTCTTTCATTTATTGTCATAGTGGTTTTTCTTTCCCTGACTGAACCCTCACTGATACAAAAGTTGGTTCCAAAAATGAAGTTTCTGCAACAAGATTGTATTTGGCATCAGTTTTCAGACTAAGCACCTACAGGGTTTAGAGGGCACATTTTTCTTAAACAGATGGATAGCAGAAGCCTGACAGGCCTCAGGTGATTGTCATGGAGGCTTAAGGGAAGTAGAAAATGTTATTATAAGTTGAAGAAAAGGACACATTACTGTATAGTTAGGTAATTGAGCAAAACTGTTACCTGCTCTAGTGGGAAAAAAAGGAAAATGCAAGTGAAGAATTGTTGGCACTGATGAAGAAAATCTTTAGGCAGAAAATGAAAGTATCAAGTAATTTCTTTCAGCTGTATGTCCTAGCTTACCAATGAAGGACGATAAACTGAAAAAGAGGAAATACTCAGATTTCAAGCATAAGTTAGAAGATACAGAAGAATCCAGCCATATTTGCTTCTGAACTAAAACCCCTCCTTTTCTACACAAGAAATCCTCAATTGAAAAAAAAATAAATAAATAAATTACAAAGACATTCAGGACAAAGCTAAATTCCAGAGCACTGACAGGAAATGTGGCCTCTGGGCAGGTCACAGCTGTGGCCAAAGGTCTTACTATGAAACCTTCCTTTAGGAATTCAGAAAGCTCTATGTCGATGCCTCCTAGACTTCTGACACAGATAAAAGTCCAAAGCCCTCCTAAGAGTCTGTGTGTCATTAGATGTGCCCTGCAGATTGTCTCTTTTAAATAAGTTGATTTCTCGGGATCTTAAGGGCACTACCGCATAGCAGCCTCACGGGGAGGCAAAGGTGAGAAAGCGTTGCTTTTAAAATTTTCAGGTGTGATTTTTGCCTGATGGAATGTGGTATAACGTTATATAACTTAAAAATATACACAATTAAAAGCATACTAGGTTAGGAAAAATTGCACAGAGGTAGAGCAAAATACAATCAGACTCCTATAACTCTAAATTTCTGCACATAGGATTCATACTGAGAAAACTACTCAGAGGCAAATTAATCAAAGTTAGTAAACTTATTGAAATAAGGCCACATTTGTAGAAAAAAAAATCTATGCAAAATACAAATGAAATCTCTGAGGCAGATATAGATCCACAGACAAAAATCCCAGATCGTCTTCACTCAAGCCAGAGAGTACAGATTCACTTAGACTTCAGAATTGGCACAAGCAGTGGCTCTGTTTTCTTTCCCCCTTCCCTAGTATCTTCATGGGAGGAGAGCTGGTCTCCTACATGTGTGGATTATGCAATTCCTAGGAACTCCATACTTACAAGCGTTTTGGGGACACCTTCTTTCATGATGCTATCATTTGGATGTTCTTAGTAACATTTCAATAAAAGTCCTCACATTTGTTCTGCGTCTGCGGTGGCTTAAATATCATCTGTTATCTCAGAAACCTTTCATTGAAATTTTTTTTACCATTCTTTAGTCTAAAGAGGTTGGAAAATTAATCCAACTATTCTATTTGGATATGGGGCCTTTGGGAGGTAATTAGTGCTAAACAAGTTCATCAAGATTGAGACCCCCTGAGTGAATGCTAGTGGCTTTATCAAAAGACAGAGACCAGAGCAAATAGACCCACATGCTCCCTATTTCTGTGCTGCCTTGGAACTCTGCTAGCAAGAAAGCCATCACCAGATGGGTCCCCTTGACATTGGACCATAATTATGAGCCAAAATAAAAAACCTTTTCTTTATAACAGCTGTTTTGTAGTAACGAGCAGATAGCTTGCCTTTCATTTACTAGACTTTCTCAGGAAGGGAGCTGAACTGAGGCATGGATCCTTAGTCCACATCTCAACTGACAAAGAGAACTTGGGTGCTGAACCCAAAGGGAATGCTTTCAAGTGGATGAAACATTTAGAAGGCTGTAGGAAGAGGCCAACACATCTCATAGGACAGAGTGTAAGGGCTTTGAAGATTTCTCTAACTTCTTTTCAAAGATGGGCTGCTAGCTG
>NDGM011185483.1:0-29186 GCA_002564305.1 Octomys mimax
TGGTGGTCCTCCTGTTTTCAGCCTCCCAAGTGCTGAGGTTACAAGGTGCGCCACCACACCTGGTCTCAATTGCCATCTCAGCATGCCCTGGGGTCGGGGACCATACAGCATACTGGGGATCAAGCCCTGGTCTTCTATGTCTGCCTAAATAGGCGTTTTAATTCACTGTGTATCTGGCCGGCCCCAACACATTTTTTAATGCCTACCACACATGCGCATAAGCTCAAAATGAAAATCCTGTGTCTTCTGGCGGTCATTGTCACATCACACCCTCCGCTATGGTCCCAAAGCCCTCTGCCTTTTCAGTCTTTCTGTTTCCCTCTCTCCAAGCAAGGATTCAGTGATGTTGGTGGCCAAAATGCCTACCATTGAGGGGGTCTTATTTTAGATAAATAATGTAAAATTATGAATTCAAAATTGGGTGAACTCAGACCAGCCAGATAACTCAGCAAACTAAAGCACCTGTTTAGGCAGAGTGCAGTGGCGTTCAGTCCCCAGTGTGCCGTGCCTACCCCACACCTGGAGCACACTGAGACAATGACTGAGGCTAAAAACAGGAGAATCACTATGAGTCTGATCTACATACTACATACTGAGACCCTGTAGACCCTGCAGCCCTTGTACAAAATACATAAAAAAAGAGGAAAAAAAACAGTGAGGAATAAACATCACAAAATCTTGGGGAAAATAAAACACGGGTGCCCCACATCTATGCACCACTTTCACAGACTACCTTCTCATGTCTATACTTTAAACTTACTTTTCCTCCCTTGCCCATGTGCATCCAGTGTCAGTCACCACAAGCTGACACAACCTGTCATTGTGCCATCTCAAATCCCACACCTTAGGTTAGGACCCTAGCAGGAAGTAGGAGGACTCAGGCAATGACATCTTGTGATTACTCCCCTGCATGTAAGAGTAAATGCAAGTCACACAGATACATAATTCTGGTCATATCCAAAAAGTGCCTGTAGTTGGTCCAACATAAGGAAGTGCATCAGAGGAAAGTTAAAATGGAAAAGCCATTGGTCTCGACCAGGTGTGGTTAACACATCTTGTTTTTGAAAGTGGTATGAAACAAACAAACACATTTCTCAGGCTCTTCCTCTAAATCAGGCATCCAAGCTACTGGATTTAAAAGAAATTCAAGATGCTAGGCACTAGTATTTAGGGAAGAATGAACAAACTGGAAAAAGAGACAGAAAGAGGCATCATACAAATGATCCCTGCCTTCAAGGCTTGGGACAAAGGGAGATGCATGGAGTGGTTAGAGTTCCAAGGAAAGCTGGGACTTTGAACTACAGAAAGGGACCTCCAGGTCATTGAATCAAATAAGCTGAGATCTTTACATATATTACTGCATGTTATCCTCATTACCGACTTAGGGAGAAGGAGAAAAGGATGGGGGAGAAAAAGAGGCATAAATGGAGAAGAGGAAAGAAAAAGAAGAAATGAGAATAAATAAAAGGAGAAAAAGATCAGATAAAGAGAAAAAGAAAAGCAGGTGGAATGGTGAACAGCCAGGAAGATAAAAAAAAAAAAAAAAGAAAGAAAGAAAACGTTTCATCTGGGTGCTCCTCTTCTTTATGAAGCAGCCGTGTTTATCGTCAGTGTCGTGATAAAATTAAGGCTTTTTGCAGCCTATACAGTCATCTTCTGAATTTAGAAAGAGTGACAATTCTTTTGGCTTGGTTCTGAAAAACCCAAGTTGTTATGTCCTCACATTGGATAAAAGAAAAGGAGAGAAAATAATTTCCTAAAAGACTGATATCACTGTAAATAAATGCCCAGTAACTCAGCCATCTGGTTATGAACCATGTTTTCCAAAAACTTCTATCCAAGCTTAAACTGGATGCCAACCTCCAAGTCATAATTGATCCTCAAAATTTTTCACACAGTCCCAACATTTCCCAGAAAGAGCTGAGTTTTTCTTTATGTTTGTTTGTCTTACTCTCTAATTTTCTTCCAAGGAAACAAAACAGAAAATGGAAATATCACTTAATCAGGAATGTATGTGAAGAATGTTCAGAAAATTTGAAAAATCATAATCAATACACGCATAGTTTGAGTAGCATGTCAAACTTCAGATGAGTCAAATTCTTTAGAGGAAATGAGTTTAGTCAGCATCAGAAGTGAACTCCATCATGGAAGTGCTGGAAACTCCATGGTTTCGCAGCTTTGCAGATTCCTTGGACTTCTTCAATGTCAAGAACCTCTGGAGGTCACTCAGTAAATCTCCAAGACACTGGGTGAGATCACACCTATCCTAGCATTCCAGATTAACCACCTATCCATAAACATTTCAGAAAAGATGTCACAATCTACCTCAGAAACATTCCAACGAGTTGTAGTATTCACTCTCAGGAAATCTATTTCCAAACATACTGCATTGCTCCACATCCTTTGTGAAAATAATAGATCAGCACCTTTATAATCTCAACAAGAAAGTGAAGTGGTGAATTGAGGCACATTCTCCACTTCACCAACCCAATTGATCTGGTTTTTTTTTTTTTTTTTTTCAGTCCTTTGAATACGTATTTGTGTAGCTCCTGTACATATCGGAGGAACCTCTTTGGGCCCCCACTGTGGGCAGAACATCTTAACATTTCATCCTAAAAATGAGTTGATCATCACTGGGTTAAATGAGTTATTTCACAGTGCTTAGGAAGTTGAAAATCCAGATTGATTTCCATCTCATTAAACCTGTGTAAGAATTCATAGAAATGCTCAACTCCATCATAGACTGGGAAGTCCTGAAATGATAAGTGCAATATCAGCACACTTGTAAAATGATTTACAATCCCAAAACCAAGCTAAAGCATAGCACCAACCACAGAAGCAACAGAGAGAGTTTCAGTAAACTTAAAAAAGAATCAGGGAGCTAAAGTTAAGTCCTCCTCTCTGACGATATAAAAGACAAGACTAACATAATTGTTCTTCCATTAACAAGCAACGACCAGACTCTGCTGCTTAGCTTTCCTTCCTTTTTGTTCACTTTCCAAGTTCACTACCTTGCTATCTGCTTGTCTCAGTCACATACCCTGCTGTTACCTGACAAACTTGTAAACATTTCTGCTGATTTTCATGCCAAAACATCTTAGAAGTCCTCCTAAATGAATCTCAGTCCCAGCCTTTGCCTTTGAAGGTAAAGACTCAGAGCTGGAAACCTGGTAGTTATCTGCGTTTCCACCACCAGCAGGCTCTACAGGCTTTGGAAGTCACAATACTTCTTTGAACTGCCTTCTTCCTCTGTTACCTGTGTGGTTGAGCAATATGGCTTTGGCTTAAAGAAATTATCATGATCACAATCATGATACTTCAATTTGGAGTCATTACAAAGACTGGTTGAGAGAGATATAATGGGGAGGTGCAAGGTATCGGTTGGACTCATCAAATTAAATAATGTGGATGATTCCCTTCTTTTTATATGTAAGGCTTCATATATGTGGTCTCCTAGTCACATCCTTTCTGCTGGGACCACAATACCCAGAACCCATCATGTATAGGAAGAAAGAGTTGTCTTGGCTCATAATTGTTAGAAGATTCAGCCCCTGCTTGGTCGGTGGCATGGTGGAAAGACCTGGGCAGAGAGAAGCTGCTCAGGTCCATATCATGCCAGCCAGGAAGCAGAGTGGACAGAGGGCCTGGGAAAGGTATGTACCCTGCCAGGCCGCACCCTCTGTGCCCACCCTCTTCTACATTTAGTTATAGCACCCCATGATTTAATCAGCCTCAAAAGCTCCAGTCTAAGCACATGAGGCTCTGGGGCGATATCTAAGTAGACAGCATAATATGCAGCCTCCTTATGAGATGCCAAATACCTAAAAAGAAATTTTCTGTACCGAAATCCAAACCAGCCCATACATAATCATCCTGAAGAAGGTGACATTCTTTACCAAGATGGAAAAGAATAAAGGTTGAGTAGAGACAAGAGTGATGAAGACAGAGTTGGAAAGCTCCTTCCAAACACAAGGCTTTCCTCCACTGGCTCTAAGTAACCCTGAATCCACTGTCCAGAGCACTCAGGGGCCCCTGCAGATGGCACCGGGGGAGGGAGTGACAATACAAAGAGCCTGTTCTCATGTCTGCACTTCCATCTTTATACCAGGCTCATGCCTTAGCCTTATTTTTCTCTTCTTCTTGCCACCTCTATCTTTGATTTCCTAGCAGGTAGATTTCCTAGCTCCTTCCTCCAGATCAGCCCATCCTGGATGTTTACTCCCTTGTGAACCCCTAGACTACACTTGAGAGTCTTCCAAAAGAGGAATACCAAGGTGTGATAGAGTCAAAAGTAATGCTCACCACTCAGAAGTGAATGGTATTTGGGACTGGAATGGTCTGCTGGCAAAGGGATACAGTGAAGGGCTCTTTAGTGTTGTGGGAGGAGAGTGAATCTTTCTCCATCTTTCTCCAATCTCTCCAAGTGCTGTCTTTCTCCAAAGTATTTAGTAACACAGATGTAGTGGCTGTAAAATGTCTAACTCACAACTTGTCCTTACTTCCTTTATTCCAAAGAGATACAAAGAGGCTCAAGACAAGTATGTGTGGACATGAGAAAAAGAATTGTTACAATGTCTGTGATTCTGAGTGATACAAAAAATAGCAAATTGACTTAGATACTAAGCACATATCCAAGGCAAGCCAGAAGTGGGAGCCCTTTAGGGCCAGTGGGTTTACCAGCTCAAAAAATGTGGTCTGATATACAGGCTCTTCTTCCCTCTCTACTCTGCTAGGGAGAAGCAGCTCTGCAGAATGTTTAGCAACATTCTTGTTGATACCTGAGGTGGATAAGAAAGCCTGATTTCACATAGCTTAAAATCAAGGAAAAGCTTTGCCCAAGTCTTTAGCCAATCAGTATTGGCCAGAACTGGGTCATGTGTTTTTTGTTTTGTTTTGTTTTGTTTTTCCAAATCAGTCATTGGCTAAAAAGCAGAGAAAGGGAAGGAGGAAGGAGTGAATATAAAGCAATCTTTTTACCCCCTCCCACTGAGATCCACTCCTGAGAGTATCACTTCCATTCTGTAAGGAGGGGCGCTGTGTTTGAAAACCAACTGCCATGTCCAGCCAGAGAGTTAAGGGGTGACTGAGAAATGGAACAGCTGATTCAAGAAGCAGTAAATACTCTGATTCTTCTGTGTCATTGACTGACTTGAGCATAAAGATATTTGGAAATTCAAACATAAGAGTTCTTTCTGAGCCCAAGGCTTTAGGTACTTAAAATCTGGTTCCTACTTTTCTAAGTGATTTAAAAAGAAAAATTAATAATAAACAATATAAGGTTCTGGGCACAGTAGCACCTATAATTTCAACTACTTAGGAGGCTGAGGTAAGAGGATTACAAGTCTGAGACCAATCTGAGCAACTTAAAGACATCCTGACTCAAAATAAATAGGGCCAGCAAGATAGTGCAGCAGACTAAGCCCATGCTTAAGCAAGTGCAGGGACCAGGATTCAATCCCAGCACCAAATGCCTCACTGCCCCACCCCTGGGCTGTACTACCAGCACTGGGGAGGCTGAAAACAGGAGGTTAACCATGAGTCCAAGCTGTGTGGTGAGACCCTGTACCAAATACATAAAAAATAAAGAAATTAAAAAATAGACAATTGATTGATTGATTGATTGATTGATTGCTGGTGGGATGTGGACAGGAAATGTAGCTCAGTGGTTAAGAGTTTGCCTAGCATGCACGAGGCCCTAGGTTCAATATCAGCACTGCACCATCACTAAAAACAAAAGACGATGACTTCCATGGTAAAGATAATTCATGCTTCACAATTTCACAAAAAGAAGAAACAAGACAACATAAAACCTCTGGACAGCTGAGGACCATAGCTCAGCGGCATAAGTGCTGAGCTGGCAAGTGCAAGGTCCTGAGTTCAATTCCCAGGAAAAAAAAAAAAAAACCCTCCAGACATCATCTCCTGGATGAGATATCTTGGGTATGTGTGGGTAGCTTCCCTCTTGCTCTGATCATGGAGGAGGCTGAACTCAAAGAACTTTAAGCCACAATCTCTAGGGAAAATATTGAGGGGGGAACCAATTTATAATGTCTTCATTCTGAAGATGCTGCAATTTTAGACTGCCCTAGAACACAGCAATGCTTGGGTGCTGTGCACACCTAACAAGTTTCCTTCTGCTGAGTATTTCCAACCTGAGGCAAAAAGAGCCTGTGGCAGAAACTAGCTAGGAAAGGAGGCATAACAAGTTCCTGGGACACATGCGCAGAGCAATTCTCAGGGACCTGCACTTCTCCTGAGAACTTGAGCAGGTTTTTGATAGGATGCCCTGGATATAAGAACAGAGAAGAAAATACAGAAAAGGAACAGTCACCCTTAAGCACTCATTCTACCTTGACCCTTCCCAGTGGTCCACCCCATGCTTTTTTTTTTTTTTTTTTTTTTNTCAGGCTATTGCGCTTATAGCTTATGGCTCCCAGGCCCCATGCATTGGTGGTTCAGTGGTAGAATTCTCACCTGCCACCCCATGCTGTAGGGTACAACTTTCATTTTTTCCTTCCTTTTCCTCTTTTTCCTTGGCCCAACCTCACTCCACAGAGCCCTGTATTTCCCTACCCTTCCCTTTTTTCCCTACCCAATAAATGTGGTTTTACTATCATTTATAATTATTTCATCCAATATTTTGTTCATGACAGAAAAACTAAAAGTCACCTCTAGAAGGAAACCCCAGTACCCCAAAGCCCCATTACCAATTCTTTTTAAATTCTGACATAAAATCACAAGGCACCTTGCTGGTTTTTGCTAAATAAACAAAGTACTTTTTCCCCATTACCTGGCTCTCCATAACCACATGCAATTTTCAAATTGTCTCTAATAGCCCTTCCCTCCTATTTACTGGCAATGTGTTATTTTTTGTTTTGTTTGTTTGTTTTTTGGGGTGCTGGGGATTGATCTCAGGACTTTGCACTTGCCAGGCAAGCACTTATTCTACTGAGCTATCTCTCCAGACTTCGGCAATGTGTTTAAGTAAATTCTACCTCCAGTTAAGGGAACTTGCATAAGGGAACTCCTAAAGTGAAACACCATGTGCTTTACAATCAGGTAAGAAAGTAATCCTTACAGATGACAATTTGGCAAGGAGTTAACTGGCTTTCTGCCCTAAAAGGTTCACCATTATGAGCCCATATCAATTTACTGGGCTGAAATCCTGGTGCTACTAGCTTGAGGACACACACACACACAAACACACACACACACACACACACACACACACACTCACAGCAAGGGCTGGTGTCCCCAGTATATTCAAGGCAGCAAGTTTTCCCTTTGTCCATCCTATCTCTCTGAAAGCTTCTCAACCCTCTGGGACATCTCAGGGGACTGGGACCAGCAGGGAGATGGCTGAGTTCCTCACAGCTGCCTAGAGAGCCACCTCTGTGACCCTCATGTTCACCAGAACAAGTGGAAATCTGTGTGTTGAGGAAGGGTACTGTGTTTGGTACAAACAGCTCCTCTACTCTTGCTGTTAGCTTTTTCTAACAAGATAGCTCTTTACTGCCACCATGTCGGTCACTTTTTTTTTTTTTTTTTTTTTTTGACTGTTTGGAGAGATTAAAATTCTTGTTTTATTGAAAGCAGCCAAGCTCCAAGATCACTCCAGAGGTATCAGTGCCCCAGACCCTGGGCCAGGAAGCAGAGTAAGGGAGCAGCAAGTGCTGGTTCCTACTCTATTGGTGTGGAATGGAAGGCTACGGAAGATGGTCTTTTGTACAAGCACGTCACACCCTCATCTGCCCTGTGCAAACCTTTAGGAAGGCCAGAGAAGCCCAGGACCATTCACTGGTCATCTGTTCTGGAACTGTTCCAAAGTGCCCAGTGTCTGGAAGAATTAATGACAAGTGGGAAGATTTGAAATCACCTTTCAATGAGCAAAGTGGATTCTGGGAAGGTAGATACTGAGTCTGAAATCTGCAGATCTGTGTGGATGAATAACCATCTGTGACTTTCAGGACAGGAATCTGGCTTAATCATCCACAGGATCGTTTGCTCTTGCCTGGCAACACAGAAAGTCCAAGGAACGCGCGTCTTAGGAACGCACTGATCTGCTAGAGACTCTTGATGTGTATATTGTGTAACTACAGACACTCCGCCACCCCCTCCCCCAGGGCCGCACAGCGCTCCTACGCAAGAAAAGTGAAATTGCTGTTAGATGAATGTCAGCTTGTGGGTGTTTCCAGCACTTAGAAGTTGTGCCAGGTGTAACTGCTGAGAAAGGAGGTGAGCCCCTCGACTCCCCACGTCCCCCACATTGCCTGTGCCGAGATCCTTATTTGGTGATGCTTCTAACTGCATCCTGGCCCCTCCAGCCATCCCTGTCAGGACCTCAGCAAGGAAAGTGGTAGCTGCTGACGTCCCTTCCTAAAAAGATGAATGGAATTCCAGGCAGCTGGAGTCACGCTGGCTTGGAACGGTGGCTTGGAAACCAGACTGCAGTGACAGAAGCATCAGGCAGGCAGCCTTACTCGTGGCAGTGTGTGTACCCACAGAAATGTGACCCATACATCGATTTCAGGAGCCGAAAAATGAGAACAACGTTTAGAGAGGAAAAAGGGAAATAAAATAACAGTCAGAGGTAATTTATTATTCTATTGGTCTGTTCTGTAAATAGATTAAGGCCCTGGAGACAGATCGTTCTGCAAATTCTCCAACCAGGAGTCACGTTAAGAAGCACGAGTGGGCACAAATAAAAAAATCTGTTTTTCAAGACACAACTTCAATTTCGACTTGAGGAAACTGGATATGAGTTAGTGTCCCCAAAATTGCCCCGACCAGGATCAGTTTGTGCTGGCCTCCTTGATCAGAATACGCATACCTCCCCCAAGCGGCAGGCTGTGGAAGCACCGGCGCAAGAGAGAAGTGACTTTATCCTGGTCTAGCAAAGTGTGGCCCCTAGCATTGGGAGGGGGAGCTCGGCCTCGCGCTGCCTCCTTTAACGGGTCAGATAGAGGGCAGAGTGCGGGCCAGGGCTGGGACGCAGAGCAGCAAGGCCCTGCGGGTGAGTGGACAAGGGACAGGTACACGCAACAGCTTCTTTACCACTCGGTTCTCTGGGGGTCCCTTTAGGGCCTCCAGTGTGTGTGTGGGAGGGGGATGCATCTCGAAGCCTCTGCCATCGTCCAGGCGTTCAAGGCGACAGGCTTTTCTGAAATCCCCCCTCCGCTAAGGTGTTGTTGCCGCTCGGGATGCTCCCGCCTAACGCCTCGGGCTGCGTGGCGCAAGAGGCTGAGCGAGGAGCCCGGTGTGCCAAGGCCGCGTGGGCGGGCACCTATTTTTCTGAGAAGTTCCACTGCTCCGGTGCCCCGACCCCGGACTCCCCCTTCACTTTCTAGCTGGAAAGTTGCAAACCAGGCAGCGGGGGGGCGGAGAGAGGAACCCAGACTGCCCCCCTCCTCTTCCTGCCGGGCCGCCGCCCATTGGTCAGAGGAATCCCCAGGAATGTGCGCGCCCCTTTAAAGGCGCGCAGCTCCCGCACTTCGCCAGCCAGTGTCCCGAGCCCGCCGCGAGTTCGGGTTCCTGCGAGCTCTCCCGGTGCAGCGCCGCCTCCGTCCACCCCAGCGCCCACTCAGGACTCGGCGCCCCTTATCGCTGCTTCTGCCACCGCGCCGGCGTCCACACAGGTAAGCCACCTCCAGCTCACCTCCAGCCCCAGGCTTCACCGAACCAGGGCGGCCCGCAACTCCTAGTCGCCCCTTTCGCTGGTCCCTTTCAGCTGCCTCGGAGCTCTTCTCTTGGGAAGGCTCCAGTCGTAGGTTCACCAGCAGCTCTCCAGAAGACCCCAATTTTCTCATTTCCCAACTCCTCCCTAAGCTTTACATCGCTCCTCCAAGGTTCTCATTCTTCGCGCCCTCCCCGAACCCGTACCAAACTGCATCTCTGGTTCCTACCGTTTACCCCTCCTTTCCGACAAAGACGCCCCTCCCCCGTCTTTGGTCTTTGTGCCCCTCCTCCTTGAACACCGCGGTCTCAGGCCTCCGGCATTCTCACATCTTGCGTGATACGCTGGAAAGTAAATCCTGTTGTCCTTCACTCCATTCAAGTGTGGGGCCAGAGAGCATTCCGGGGTCCTTAGCGCCATGCCCCCAACTCCGTTTTTCCCCACTCTCCTTGCCTAGCTGGTCTCTGACCCCGTGCTCTTGTGCTTCCTCTTTCAGGTTCTTGCTGGGCACGGAACAGCTCCACCATGGGGCTGACCTGGGCACTCAGCGTCCTGTTCCTCGTGCATGTGTGTGGCACCAACCGAATTCCAGGTAAGTCCATGATGGCCCTTGGCCGCGCAGGGAGAGGCCTGTGTCCTCTTCCATGCTCTCTGTCCCAGCTCGGAGCCCTGGCTGAATGTCAGAATGCATGTACCTCCGGCAATTAGCTCTTTTAATGGTGGCCTGTTTTCACCCTGTGCCCCTGGTCCCAGCTCTCAGAGTCCAGCCCTCTATTCTCAGCCCCAGCCTAAAAAGTTTACTGTCTTCTACCTACAGAATCTGGGGGAGACAACAGTGTGTTTGACATCTTTGAACTCACCGGGGCCACACGCAAGGGCTCTGGGCGCCGGCTGGTGAAGGGCCCTGACCCCTCCAGCCCAGCTTTCCGTATTGAGAACGCCAACTTGATCCCCCCTGTGCCTGATGATAAGTTTCAAGACCTAGTGGATGCTGTGCGGGCGGAGAAAGGCTTCCTTCTCCTGGCCTCGCTACGGCAGTTGAAAAAGACTCGGGGCACACTGCTGGCAGTGGAGCGGAAAGACCACTCTGGCCAGATCTTCAGCGTGGTCTCCAATGGCAAGGCGGGAACCCTGGACCTGAGCCTGAGCGTGCAGGGGAAGCAGCAGGTGGTGTCGGTGGAGGAAGCTCTCCTGGCCACGGGCCAGTGGAAGAGTATCACCCTGTTTGTGCAAGAAGACAGGGCCCAGCTGTACATTGACTGCGAGAAGATGGAGAATGCTGAGCTGGATGTCCCCATCCAAAACATCTTCACCAGGGACTTGGCTAATATAGCCAGGCTGCGCGTCGCAAAGGGGGATGTCAATGACAATTTCCAGGTGAGTCCTCTTTTTGGAACCCTGATCCAGGAGGTCATTGCCAGCCAGCTGACCTGCCACAAAGGCTACAAGAAATGCCCTTTGTAGGCAGCGCTCAAACTTAGGGGACCTCTGAAAATACCTAGCAGCCTGGCTAAATCAAGTCCTGCTGCTATGCAACGCCAGGGTTTCAGAAGTAGGAGGCCAGGAGAGGGTGCTGAGAATTTGCATTTCTAACAAGCAGCAGGTGCTGCCTTTGCTGATCCGGGCGACCTAGGATCCATTCTCTGAAAACAAGCAGCCTGCTCAAGTATCAGTTGCTCCTTGCTAGCTTTAGAAAATAACTTATTTCAAATGCATTCCACCAATTTTAACTGTGGCTTGAAACAGATACTTTGTATGGGCAGAATCAGTAACACTGCTCTCTGATTCCTCAGGGGGATGCAGCCAGCCTGGAACCAGAGGTTGAAATAGTGGTTGTTGCTTGCAGCAGCAACTTACTGCCTTCATTTCTAGGTCTTTGCAACTATGGCTTTGAACTCCCACTCTTAATTCTGACACCGCAGAGTGTCATTAGATCCTCTGGGCTCAGTATCAGATTCCATTTCCTGTATACCCAAATAGGCTGATAACTAAATTCTTGGTAAAATACTAAAGACTTGGCAGAAGACATAAGATTTTGAGGTTGTCTGGCTATTATGTTGATGTGTTATTTTGACACAGTGACCTTAACACGGAGCCCCCTTAAGCTCTGCCCTGTATGTATCCTGGGCAGACTGTTTTCCCCACCCCCACCCACTCCCAGTATCCTACAAGTAATGTGCTTCCTCTGCCTACAGGGGGTGCTGCAGAATGTGAGGTTTGTCTTTGGAACCACACCAGAAGATATCCTTAGGAACAAAGGCTGCTCCAGCTGTGAGTACCCCTTCTGTTTTTAGGGTATGTGGGGAAGTTGGGGGCGGGGGTGTTCACCACAGCATTCGTGCATAACCTATCCAGGGAACATAGTTGAAAAGTATACAAAAGTGACCTCCAAGGTTATTCCCACACAAATACACATCCCTCGCCCCACATGAAATGTTTACAGCCAAGGACTTGAGGGCTGGCTGGTGAGCTCATGAGCTGGAAACCTCTCTACTACTTTTTTTTTTTTTTCCATTATGTTTCTTAGCTGCTACCAATGTCCTTCTCACCCTGGACAACAACGTGGTGAATGGCTCCAGCCCTGCCATCCGCACTAACTACATTGGCCACAAGACAAAGGACCTGCAGGCCATCTGTGGCATCTCCTGTGAAGAGCTGTCCAGCATGGTCCTGGAGCTCAGGGGCCTGCGCACCATTGTGACCACGCTGCAGGACAGCATCCGCAAAGTGGTCAGTGGCCTCTGATCCCAGCCCTCTGGCCCTTGACAGTTTGCCCCACCTGCCTCCAAAGGAGACTGGGACACTAATGATCATTCTCCCCCTTTCAGACTGAAGAGAACAAAGAATTGGCCAATGAGCTGAAGAGGCCTCCCCTCTGCTATCACAACGGAGTTCAGTACAGGAATAATGAGGAATGGACTGTGGATAGCTGCACCGAGTGCCGCTGCCAGGTGAGGGATGTTCACACACTGAGATCTGATGGCATGAGTTTGAAGCCACATTTGCTCAGGAAATAGCCAACTGCCCATGTGGGTTCTTTATATATACCCCAATCTGCTAACAGGCATTTTTCTTTAAAATGCAATTATGACATCTACAAATTCTTTAAACTCTCAAAAGATTTATAGAAGTCTTAATTATACCCCAGGCTAAGAATCTAAGAGAACAAATCTATTTAGGCATTTGAATAATTACCTGCTTTAGTTCAAAGACCAAGTGTCGAATGTCAGGTAAATAAAGCCTGCTCAGAACATTCCTCCTTTGCCTCCCCTCCCCCAACCCTGATTTATATTCAGCTCTCATATAGGGGCTCTTTTAACCTCATCCTTCTTGCTGTTCAGTTCACTTAGTCTCATGTTGTTAGGATGTCACTGTCCACTTAGCTCCGATGGCACTGCCTGCTGGCATGTGTCCTCACCAGAGGCAGGTGAGCTTGCGCTTTTTCTGGCTCATCAAGCAGAGTACAATGTAAATACAAACACAAACTGCTGAGTTTGAGAGCCAGCTTCATAAATTCCCTTTCTTCTCCATTGTAATACACCACCAGATCTATAGGTGAAGGGAAAATACAGGTGTTCTTTTCCTCCTAAGAATAAAATATAAAAATTGAAAAGCTGGGCCAAGTTTTATGAGTTCAATTTTAGACGCAGACTTGACTCATAGTGTTTATTAATTCCTTTTATGTAAATTGTGTTGTAACTCCCATACCTGACTGAATATGGTTTAAAAAGGGCTCTTCAAAGAATGGAGTTATAAGTATACAGCATCAGAACTCTGTTATTCGTGGCTGCAGACATGACAGAACTTCCAGTAGAACAATTAGTGCCCTAACCATGTCATGCTTTGTCACAGAAATGTGATAGTAAGTAAATTTCTATTTCCAGCACTCTCAGTAACCCATTTACCCCTTGTTCTCACCCTGCAGAACTCAGTTACCATCTGCAAAAAGGTGTCCTGTCCTATCATGCCCTGTTCCAACGCCACTGTTCCTGATGGAGAGTGCTGCCCTCGGTGTTGGCGTAAGTTCCTAAAATAGCGTAACTATTCTTAACTGACACTAGTCCCTTGTCCTACATTCTGAACAGCTGGACTGAACATGTCCTCTACCCTATCCCCCATCATATTTTCATTCAGTTTCTTGCTGCTACAACAGATTGCCTGACAGCTTCTCTGCTGTTTAAACTCACAAACCCAATTTTGACAAGTTCTGAATTATCCCCCAGGATGATGGTATAGATGATCATGGTGTAGCTTGCTCTGATTGCATGCTTTAAAGGAACAAGATAAAGATGTAGCAATAGTAGATCTAATTCCACTTCTTTTAGAATTTGCAATGCAGAGTTAAAAATGTTTACCTGAGAAACTGACAGGCTTAATGGTGTAAGCATTGGAAAGAATTAAGCCTAAAACTTCTGCCTGTTTTATCTGCAGTGATAGGAGGCTGAAGAGAATTACATGACTTTAGAACTCAGGGCACCCAAAGAAATGAGGAAGTGTGCTCCATGGTACTCTAGCTCTGGTTTTCATTGGCAGTGTAATCAATCACTCCACTGAGATAATATGTAATGTACTAAGTACAAGTTGTAAAAGTGATTCATCATCATTAAGAAAACGGAAATGCTACTCCCCCACACACACACCTACATTACTTGTCATAGCTCAAAATAACCAGTTCTATCCACCATCCAGGGGTGACAGTAATGATGTTGCTACTTGCAGCGGTCATTTGTGTGTCTGTTTCTGTTCAGCTTTCGCTTGGGGTATGGATTAAAGGGATCAAACTGGCTGGGGGCTGGCAGAGTTCTGAACTTGAATTAAGGATTCCTAGGAAAGCTTTTAGCTGATGGCAAAAGAAAACAAGTTTTCAGCCTTCTGTCTGATATAGAGAGATGTGATTGTAGTCATGGTGCCTGGGCAGATGGTAAACAAACACATTTTTTCTGCTTGTGCAAATATGTGTAGAGACAGCCCAAATGCTAGCATGAGAGAAACAACAGACTGGCTAACCTCCTGGCCAAGTCGGAGTCAGAGCCAGCAGCAGCCAAGCTGTCTTCAAGCTCATCTGTCAAGCACATGGTCTGGGGCTTCCCTGGCAGTCAGAAGTGACTGCTACCAGCAGCCCAAAACTTCAGCACTCTTGGAAGGCTAAGACAGGAAATGCCTACCCAAATCTCTTAAAGTCAGTAAAGAAAAATTCTGAAAGGCTGAGAGAGGAGAAAAGAGGAAGTATGAATAGAACTTGTTACACATGCCTACATTAAAGGAATAAAATAATTAATAATAATAATAGGATGCATCATGGCTCCTGACAGAGCTTGTCTCTCTCATCGAGGACTAAGTGGTCTCTATCTCCCTGCAGCCAGTGATTCTGCAGATGACGGCTGGTCGCCCTGGTCTGAGTGGACTTCCTGCTCTGTAACCTGTGGCAATGGAATTCAGCAGCGTGGCCGGTCTTGTGACAGCCTGAACAACCGATGCGAGGGCTCTTCTGTCCAGACACGGACCTGCCACATTCAGGAGTGTGACAAGAGATGTAAGTATGTCATCTGCTTAAGAGTAGAGAGGTCTGGCTTGTCCTGCCACCAGCATCAAGAGCAGTTCTGCAGCAGGGTGCTCAAGAGCACAGGCTCCAGCTCTCTGGGCTGAAAGCCAGCTCTACCCCTTGTCTCTGCACCCTTGGGCACAGCATGCCCTCCTGGCAGCTCCCTCCTCATCTTCAACACTTGGATGACAGCAACAGTTCCTGAGGTTATTTTGAGTATTTTATTTAGATAATGCATATAAAGCAATAGCAGAGCTGGCCTCATAGTAAACACCCTGTAAATATTAGCTTAGGGACAGAAACCCACAAAAACAGCCAAGTATGATTCATAGCATGACACTGGGATATTGTGGCCAAGAGACAAGGTTACACACAAGGTTTTGCTGCCACAGACCACATGCTAGAAACATTTCTCTATGGTCCCAAAGATCCCGTCTCTTTGACTAGTTCCAAGCCAGCACCATTTGTGACCACCTGCTTTGTCCTTTAGTTAAACAGGATGGTGGCTGGAGCCACTGGTCCCCATGGTCAACCTGTTCTGTGACATGTGGTGATGGTGTGATCACAAGGATCCGGCTCTGCAACTCTCCAAGCCCCCAGATGAATGGGAAGCCATGTGAAGGCGAAGCCCGGGAGACCAAGCCCTGCAAGAAGGACGCCTGCCCCAGTACGTGTGTACCTGGCCAGGAGCCACCTGCAGGCAGCAGCTCTGCCCAGCTGGTAGCCTGCTATCTGCAGCCTCCAGTTCAGGAGGTCATGGGAGAGGGAGGGGGAAAGTTACTCACTAGGAAAACAGACAGGAACAAAGTCCTGCATGTTCAGCAGCTTCTCTTAATGAAAAGTATTTCAAACTCACCCTCTTCCCAAACATTCTTCACATGTGCCAAGCTTAGAGGAGTCTTCTGCGACAGGTAACACTTTGAAAACTGATCTTGGTTTTTGCATATGATTTATTTTCTTACAGTCAATGGAGGCTGGGGGCCCTGGTCACTGTGGGATCTCTGTTCTGTCACATGTGGAGGAGGAGTGCAGAAACGCAGCCGGCTCTGCAACAACCCCATGCCACAGTTTGGAGGCAAAGACTGCATTGGTGATGTGACAGAAAGCCGAATCTGCAACAAGCAGGACTGTCCAATTGGTGAGTGACTCAGCCCAGTGCAAAAACAGCGTAAGAGCTTTCCATTTCACAGCCATTAGCATTCAAGGGGATCTGAATTTTGCTTAGTCCTGACTGAGTTACTCTAAAATGCAGGTAGACTGTGTCATCAGTGAGTTGTCAGTGGGAGAGACCCTACAATGTTTTATTTGTATTGTTTATTAAGTGGCCAGCATGGCAGTAGAAGCAGCTCAGACCCACCACTTACCTGTCTGTCTCTTCTCATCCCAGATGGGTGCCTATCCAATCCTTGCTTTGCTGGGGCCAAGTGTACCAGCTATCCCGACGGCAGCTGGAAATGTGGCACCTGTCCTCCTGGATACACTGGAAATGGTATCCAATGCAAAGATGTTGATGAGGTGAGGAACAGATGGCTCTGAGTTACTACAGCTAGGAAAACAGCACCCTGTCCTAGTTGCTCCCTTAGGGCAACATTTTCTCTTTCTTCCTCCTTCCCTTGTTTCCTGCCTTTCATTCTTCTTCCACCTTCATTTCTGTGCCTCAGCCTCCCAAATGCCAGGATTATTACAGGTGTGGGCCACCAAAGGCAGCATTTTGTAAATAGTAAGCAAGCCCATGTTTCCCCCACAGTGCAGAGAAGTGCCTGATGCCTGTTTTAACCACAATGGAGAACACCTGTGCAAGAACACTGACCCTGGGTACAACTGCCTGCCCTGCCCACCGCGTTTCACAGGCACACAGCCCTTCGGCCGGGGTGTGGAACATGCCACAGCCAACAAACAGGTACAGGACACTTGACTAATAGATTGTCAGAGTAGAAGAAAGCAGGCATTGACCATAACAACGAGCAGAGGGAGGAATGTGTTGCTATACCTTTCACAAAAACCAAAGAAAGGAACTTTCAGTCTACCTTTGGAGATGTAAAGTAGTGGTTACTGTACTTGACAAAACTTATCTGAAAGCAGCTCTGAGCAGGGGGACTTATATTTATCCAGGAGCTAAACAATTTCGAGACAGGAACTGCAAAGCAGTGTTTGCCTGTAGTATGGATATTTCCAGAGAGAGAGTAGTGAGGGACAGAGGTAACCTGATTTTACCTAAGCTGGGCCTCAGTCTTCTCAGAAGCAACAAAAAGCTGCCCTCTTCTTAGTTCTGTGGTGTGTGGACTCTTGGAGGCTGTATGCTCACACCAGAATGTGTGCCCTCAGGTGTGCAAGCCCCGAAACCCCTGCACTGATGGGACACACAACTGCAACAAGAATGCCAAGTGCAACTACCTGGGCCACTACAGCGACCCCATGTTCCGCTGCGAGTGTAAGCCTGGCTATGCTGGCAATGGCATCATCTGTGGCGAGGACACAGACCTGGATGGCTGGCCCAACGAGGATCTGGTGTGTGTAGCCAACGCGACCTACCACTGCAAGAAGGTAAAGCCACTTTCCCTCACATGCCCGCCACAGGAAGGCCCAGGGCCCCTCCTGAAGGACACAATAGAGAATTTTACATGCTTGAAGATAAAACCAATAGATTAAGTCTTCCAAAGGCAAAAGGGCATTGATTCTTACTAATATTAAATCACTTGGTGCTAAAAACATGAATGCGTCAGGCAATTGTATCCTGCAGTCAGTTCTTTTATCCAAAGAAATGTTCATTCTGCTAGTGGAATGTGACTTGTGTTCACAATAGCTATAAAGGATAGAGCATTCATATAACGTCTCTATATGTCTATCCCCAGAAATTGTTTCATTACTTAACTTTCCCATAAAAACCCAAACACTGTGAGGCAGGAACATGCTGTCCCCTCCTGTGTGGACAGTGCTACACACCCGTGTTGAACGGAGAGAGGAAGACAAACCACAGCTTTCATGCATCTTCTCTTTTTCTAGGACAACTGTCCCAACCTCCCAAATTCCGGGCAGGAAGACTATGACAAGGATGGAATCGGTGATGCCTGCGATGAGGATGATGACAATGATAAAATCCCAGATGACAGGGTAACAGCATGCTCCCATTCCCCTTTCATCATTTTAATTCAGTAAGAGCCAGAAACACTTGAGGATACAGGCAAATTGTAGGTTTATAGCAGAAAATGTACCAAACTGACACAGTATAATTAGAAATTATTCATCACATTGCAGCAGTTTAAAGATTCAGATTTGCCAAGAGAATTTCTAAATGACGGTTTTGGTTTTCATCTCTACCATTCCCCCAGTTTGAGACAACAGTATGACAAGTGTATAAACAAATGACACTTTGTTCTCCAGATTCATCTCAAATGTCATAGTTAAACAGTAAGACTCACTTGGGTAGAATGAGAACTGAGATGAGATTACATTTTACATCTACTCATTTGTAGCCAACAGGAATGCCTCTTTCCTTCATTATGTTCTGTCTTAACTTTTATAGATCGTTTTACTGGTGCTGAGTACTCATGAGAATATCTGCTAAAGAGACAGTGATTGTTGCAGGGCTTTGCAGTTTGCATGGGTTAGAGGCTTCTGCTGTTTTCTCAGGCAACACCATAAAGTGCTCCATTTCTCCTCTTCTGCAGGACAACTGTCCATTCCATTACAACCCAGCCCAGTATGACTATGACAGAGACGACGTGGGAGACCGCTGTGACAACTGCCCATACAACCACAACCCAGACCAGGCAGACACAGACAACAATGGGGAAGGAGATGCCTGTGCTGCAGACATTGATGGAGACGGTAAGGTGCTGCCGCCTCAGCGAGACTGGAGACAGAAAATGCCCACAGTTTCAATTCCCTTCACAACTTCTTTGGTCAGAGCAGCCATGGCTGGACAATCCCTTATTTGTCCTCTTCCCTGCAGGTATCCTCAACGAACGAGACAATTGCCAGTATGTCTACAATGTGGACCAGAGGGACACTGATATGGATGGGGTTGGGGATCAGTGTGACAACTGCCCCCTGGAGCACAATCCAGATCAGGTAGGTGGACTGCTTTCAGAGTTGTTCAACAAGGTGTTAGTTGCTGGGCTGTCAGAACAATGAGTTTAGAATAGTGCAGATGCTTTTTATTACCAGGTGCTGAGCGTTCTCACAGCCAGGTGCAGCATGTTCATGTAAATAGCCTGCGATGTGAGCTCTTTGCAAGGGCTCTTATAGATCTCTCCTGGACCATCCTGCAACTTCAGTTTGTCTTCTGTAAGACCAGCTTGGCTTTTGCAGGATAATCTACCACAGTTAAGATAAATGATACTACTCCATGACTACTGATAATATGGAAAACCAAGGGGAAGCACAGCCAGAAGCTAAGTTAGCAACCCTTTTCATAGTCAATGATAGAGTCTAACTGGAAGAAATAATCAAACACAAAACACTTCCTGAAGCCAGGAGAAAGGCCCTGTTTTTGTCATTCTCCTTATCTTATATTACAGACAGCTCATCCTTTACTGGTACTAGGGAGTGCTACTTATAAACAATCATTATTACACAGAATAGGCTTCCTGTCTGAGGGCATTTCTCTTTTGTGTAACTGTCCATCATTTTCTAGGAATAAAGATTAAGAGAATATAGGTTAATTTTGCATAGATAATCACATATATCCATATGTTATATACGTTCTGCATATATAAATACATATATAATAACAATATATGTATTGTTCTGCATGTTTGCAAGCCAGCTTTTTAAAAATGGTGATTGTTATAAGATTAAAGAAATGAGAAGTTCAGCTTCTCCTAACACTTGCCCTAGTGAAGCTACATCAGCAAATGGAACAACATGGAATGGCTTTCTGACCAAATGGCACTAAGGACCAACTATTTAGAGTTTGGGTCTTACCATAAGTTAAACTTCAATAAATAAATAAATCTTCTGCAATATCAAGTAACTCACTGGAGGAGTTTTTCATTTCTCCAATCATAACAAACTTAAAATTGAAGCATCTCTGAAAAAAAGTGTGCCATTATACACTGAATATTGCTAAATAGTCTGGGGAAATCTGTTCTGAAAGCAAATTAAAATCTGACTTTGCTTGAGCCAACAGATGAGTTCTTATGAGCTCCATGTATAAAATCTAATACCTTAACTTTAAAAAAAAAACAAAACTCTCATACATATTGCCCAATGTACAAAGAAACTACGTTTCCATAATTTCATAACCTTGAATAGAAGATGATATATCAACAAGAATACACCTGAAGCTTTCAATGAGAAATTACAAAATGTACCTGGAAGATTTTTAACATTAAGATACAGCAGTTATGTCATAGTAATACTGCTTTCTAGCCTTAGTGATTCTTTCTATGCTACAAAGTTTTATGTTAAAAATGACAAATATCCTTCTTTAATTTTCATATAAAAAGTCAAGGAAAAATCTTTTAAAACTTGATTGCTAATATTATTTTTCATCAGTACTGTAGAAATAAACCTGAAATGCTCTGGCCATATCAACTGGAGAATTTTCCCTGTTGAGGGGGACATTAATGTTATCTTTAACATGATGACTTACACACTGATTGACCTGCACTTCTGTTGCTCTTCCAGCTGGACTCTGACTCAGACCGCATTGGGGATACTTGTGACAACAATCAGGACATTGATGAAGATGGCCACCAGAACAATCTGGACAACTGTCCCTATGTGCCCAATGCCAACCAGGCTGACCATGATAAAGACGGCAAGGGAGATGCCTGTGACCATGACGATGACAACGATGGCATTCCTGATGACAGAGACAACTGCAGGCTTGTGCCCAACCCCGATCAGAAAGACTCTGATGGTGAGTCAGTGTGGCTGCTCTGTAGTAAGTCAGTGACTGACCCTGTGGCTGGATGGATGGGGAGAATAAATGCAGAACTGAGCGCATTGGAGGAGATGACAACTTTAACAAAATAAAAGTCATAATAGCAGAATTTCACTGAACTCTTGCCTTTTCTGACCTTAGGTGATGGTAGAGGTGATGCTTGCAAAGATGACTTTGACCATGACAGTGTACCAGACATCGATGACATCTGTCCAGAGAATGTTGACATCAGTGAGACTGATTTCCGCCGATTCCAGATGATTCCTCTAGATCCCAAAGGGACATCTCAAAATGACCCTAACTGGGTTGTACGCCATCAGGGTAAAGAGCTCGTCCAGACTGTCAACTGTGACCCTGGACTTGCTATAGGTGAGTAGAGCCTTTTGATCAAAGGTGAATGCACACACAGGAAAGTAGCAGATAGAAAACCTGGCAGTTGAACCTGTCCCTGCAGGCACTAAGGATACCCAGGAGTTTAACAAGGACCCTACTAATGTCTAACCCAGCCCTGGCCTCATTTTCCAGGTTTTGATGAGTTCAATGCCGTGGACTTCAGTGGCACCTTCTTCATCAACACTGAAAGGGATGATGACTATGCTGGATTTGTATTTGGCTACCAGTCCAGCAGCCGCTTCTACGTCGTCATGTGGAAGCAAGTCACCCAGTCCTACTGGGACACCAACCCCACCCGAGCTCAGGGATACTCAGGCCTTTCTGTGAAAGTTGTGAACTCCACCACAGGACCTGGCGAGCACCTGCGCAATGCCCTGTGGCACACAGGCAACACCCCCGGCCAGGTATGCAGCAGCACCCTGCAAAAGGGATGAGTGATGGGTTTCTGTCCAGTGCTGGGGACATTGCTTTGGCCAAGATTCCCAAAAGGGAGCCTCATCTGTGATGTTGCCAACATTACCAACAGCAGCAGTAAGCTCATCTTTGTAAAAGCATAATAGTATGTGAGAGGGGAGCTCCCTAGGACCACGAGTGACCCTTGAGGTCCAAACACAGTGCAGTCTCTTCCAACAAAAACTTCTTTCCCTGCCCTCCCCCACTGCTTTATATTCACTGACTGGTGCACAGCAAATGAAAGGAGGCTTGTGGGGAAGCTGACGGGCAGCCCATTTAGGTCAACACAGTGCCTTTTAAGCACCATTCCTTCCAGAATGAAATATAAATCTTCCCCCAGTGGAGCTCTATTTCAACCTTTTCTTTTCCTTTTCCTTCAGGTGCGCACTCTGTGGCATGACCCTCGTCACATAGGCTGGAAAGATTTCACTGCCTACAGATGGCGTCTCAGCCATAGGCCAAAGACAGGTTTCATTAGGTAAGGTTGGACTGATTTGGTTTTACTTACAGGGATGCAAAGGGGCAAAAAAGGAAAAGGTTAAAGAGTTACAGTGTTGTTCATGGCTCTTTTTTTGTTCCTGCAGAGTGGTGATGTATGAAGGGAAGAAAATCATGGCTGACTCCGGACCCATCTATGATAAAACCTATGCTGGTGGTAGGCTAGGATTGTTTGTCTTCTCGCAAGAAATGGTGTTCTTCTCTGACCTGAAATATGAATGTAGAGGTAAGAACAACATTGCATTGAATGTGCTGTTGACATTTCTAATTCAGATGAACAGAGGCTGAAGCAGAAGGGTCACAAGTTCAATCCCACCTAGGCAACTTAGCAACTTAGGGAGACTGTATTGCAAAATAAATACCAAGAGCTAGGGGTGTAGTTCAGTGTGAAAGCCCTAGGCTTAATCCCTTCTACCACCTTCTACCACACGCGTGCGCGCGCACACACACACACACAATTTTAGAGTCAGGGTTCTTATGTTTTGCTTTTGAAGACAATGCTAAAAGTGAGATAATGCCTATGAATTATGGCTACAGAAATCCTGAGTCTTTATTTACAGTGTTAATTTGTATAAGCAAATTCCTAACAGTCTCTGTTCTTCATAGTGCAGAAGTAAACAGAAGACAAATTGTTATACAGTTGAAACCTTCTTAATAATACTTTCCTATGAAATTTTGTATGTCTATATATCTTACACTCTGCCTGCAGTTTTGTAAAATACCATCACAGCACAAGTTGTCTTTCACACCCTTTTGCTGTGTCAGAGAGGGAAAGGAGTGTTTAATTAATTGTCAATTAACTTTTACTTTTGTTCTTCCCTTTTTTCCCCACCCACTGATTACTTAAGTTGAATCCAGTATTTGTTCTACCACAAAATAAGTGCTCAATAAGAATCCATGGCTCAGACCTACCAGATGAAAGTATCAGCTAGATCCAACAGTAATAAAGAAAGATGGCTGATACACAAAAATATTTAACATAGGGTATAACTCTTCAGCTTCAATTTTTAAAATAAAATTCCCTAAACTTTTAACACTGAATGCCTTAGAAAGCATAATACTGATTCTGAAAGGTTGTGTTGTGTCTTCATCCTAGTGTCACAGTAAGCCTAAGGAAACAAAATGTTAATAGTTTGGACAATCTTACAGTATGTGTTCATCACTGCAAAAGTAGAGCTACCTCTGGGTCGTTAATATTTTAACTGCTACTAAGATGATTGTGCCCTTATTAGCTCATTTTCATGTATGTATTTACTTATTTTTATATGTTTTTTAACAGATTCTTAATCATCAAACTGTTGATCAGAGTACTGGTCATAGCCAAAGCTGGTTTTGCACCTTCTGGAATGAAGAGCTTGAGAAACCCCCAGGATCACTCCTCCTTGGCTTCCTCTCTTCTCTGCTTATATCAGCGTGGACTCCTAGAACATATGACCTGCCTTGAGAAAACGCAGCTTTCAGACACAGACTTGGCATTCAGCCTCCAATGAATAAGAAGATAGCTTCCAAGAATACAAACAATGACTGGTTTACTTTTGAGAAAGCAAAAGCATCTACTTGCTTCCATTGGAACCGTGCCCACTCCACTCTGCTTTGGTCCCAGGCAGGGTGCTCTTGTGGGGCCGTCTCTGAGCAGTGGACTCAGAAGAATTTTCAGGCATGTGACAGAAGGGAGGACTCTCTAGAATTAGCAAACAAAACCAGCCCTGACACACTTCCTCAGGAAGGGGAGAAGGAGCATTAAGGTACGGGCGCATACCCAAGAGGCAATTGTACGGAGGAAATGCGGAGGAACTGTTACATGTTGGTACCAAATCATTTTCAGGAGACTGAAAGACTATTGCTGGATTTCATGATGCTGACAGTGTTAGCTGATTGGCTTACATAAATAGGCACTTAAATAGAAGCTGGGACTGGAGGGGAAGCCTGGCTTCTGATGTCCTCCCCATCCCCGCCCCTTACATATCACCTATGCTGGCCAGAGCAGGGAGGCCAAAGCTCGAGGCAGCCTGCCTGGTCACATGGAAACTGGTGGTTTTCTTCCGGGTGTACCTTGTGTAGATGTAGCAAGAGAAGAGCAAAACCTACCATCTCAGTGAGCTCCAGCAGCCCCGTGTGGGAGGGGCAGCTGCGCTCATATTTTTATGGTTAGAAAGGCACAAAACTCTTTAGCTTAACTAAAACATTCCTTTTCTCTCTTTGTACTTGAGTTACCATGGAGTTTTCCAATCCTGTCTTTTGGACTACAGTTTTTTTGGCTTGTTCTTGTTTTTGTTTTGTTTTATAAACACTTTACAATGTAAAATATTTATTTTTTACCTATTCTGGAGGATCTGTCTGAAGGATTATTGTGGAACAGAAAGAAGCAGAAGGGCTATCCATATCATCTTTGTTAGGAGTCTTCATGACTGTAAGATTGTAAATACAGATTATTTATTAACTCTGTTCTACCTGGAATTAGATTTCATATGGAAAGTGTTTGAGAGCAGGTAGCTGAGCTTTATCAGCAAATCTCATAACAAACTTGCTTATCACTTTGTGCTTAGAGTGAATGATTTGGAATTTTTTTCTTTGTTTGTTTTGTCTTTTCAAGTGGAATTAGTTGGTTGTCCATTTGCAAGTGTTTTAGATTGCAAAGAAAGCCATCAGATCTTTAATACTATTTTTACCCCCTAGCCTTGTGCCTATTTCCAGGGAGAAGAAAAGTATATACACCTATTTTTTTCATTTTTCCAAAAGAGAAAAAAATGACAAAGGTGAAACTTACATACAAATATTACCTCATTTGTTGTGTGACTGAGTACAGAATTTTTGGATCAAGCAGAAAGAGTTTTAGTGTCTAATAAACTTATAGCTACTGTAGTACCTAAAAAAGTCAATGTTGTACATAGTATAAAAATTCCTTGCAAAAAAGTATTCCCATAAGGAAATAGCATTGAAATGTTTAATACGGTTTCTGAAAGTTTTGTTTTTTCTACCATCTTGTATACCATTGCTTTATTTTTATAAATTATTTTCTCATTGCCATTGGAATAGGTATCTCAGATTGTGTAGATATGCTATTTAAATAATTTATCAGGAAATACTGCCTGTAGAGTTAGTATTTCTATTTTTATATGTTTGCACACTGAATTGAAGAATTGTTGGTTTTTGTTTTGTTTTGATTTGTTTTTCGCTTTTACTCCCCAGTTTTTACTATTTTCCAGTACCTTTTTCTAGAAATGTGCTTTTTTTGTACACATTTTTATCCATTTTACATTCTGAAGCAGTGTAACTTGTATATTACTGTTTCTTATGTACAAGGAACAAAAATAAACCATATGGAAATTTATATTTATACTTAACTGTATCCTTGTGTTCATTCATTCTCTACTGGCTTTATATTATTAATCACATGGGTAAATACCATTCTTAAACCAGTAGAACATATACAAAATGAAATTATAGTGAATAATATACATTTATTGTTTCTATATACTTTAGAAAGCCTGAGTTGCACAAGACAAGGCTTAGAATAAACCCTTACTAGATCTGTGGAGCAAAAGGACAAAATAAGTCTGCCACATTGACAAACATACAAAAGAGAAATGACCCCTAAGTAAATTGTGAGCACCCCCCAAAACAATTTTGTATTAGTGCCAATTTTCATAGGCGAACCCTTCCCAAAGTCCAGTTGTTTCTAGAAAGAGCAATGAAAACAAAGGGAAGAGCAGCTGCGCCCTACGTGCGACTTGCAGTCCCCGTCAGACTCGTAGGTGACGGCGCCCGGTGGGCAGCATGGCCACAGGTACAGCAGCCTCAACAGGGAGCGTCAGGAGGGCGAAGCTGTCCTTGAAAAGGGAGCCACGTAGTACTGCCTTGCAGAAAATTAATAGTAAGTTTGCTCAAAAACAGTTGCCTAAAAAATGTAAAATTTAGAAGGCGTATGTGTGGTGAAAGTACCACATTTTGTAAAGAGAAGGCCAAAATAGTGTAATAAACAGAAATTTTGACGGACCGATTACTAATGTGAACCGCTGAGCAAATTCTCGTTTTCATTTTAAAAAATGTCAAGGAACTTCGGTAGGTTACAGGTCTGATTTCAAGGTTTGTTACATAACACTAAAGACTGGCTAAATGAGATAAGCGCTTCCTGGCTGACTTTTCTCTGATTCTAAAAACACCACCCTGAGTGGCATGAGCCCTCATAAACACAAACTGCCAAGTCACTTTACAGGGTCCCACTGAGGAAGAAACAGCTAGAAACGGTTGCGCAAGGAGGGAATCTAGTCTGAAAGAATGAGTATTTGAAACACAACACCATCCTTTCTTGGAAGAACATGTAAATTAATTTTTAGGTACAGCAACAAAACAGGTTGTGAAGACCAAGATGAGACAGAAAAAGAGGCTGGGGACAGGAGCTTCTCCCCAGGCAAAATGTTCTGTTTCTACTCTGAAACAGTCCTACAAGTAGGCATGATGTCATCAGGACATAGCCTTTTCCTCCTCCAGGAGTTTATTGTCAGGGCTTGAGGAGAGTTCGATGGAAGGGTAATAAACTTTAGAGCCTCGAGAATTTACAATTGAAGTGGGGCCAGCAATTTTTTCCAAAGTCACATGTAGAAAAGCTGCACTTTAAGTTCCTAAATTCATCCCCAGAACAACTTAGTTCTTTCTCTTAAATGCAGTGCTTTTTATTCTTGTTCTGGGACAACACTTAGAACGCTTAGAAGGAACCTCACTATACAAACACTTGTTTTTAATAAGAATACTTTCTCTCTAGAGCAGCTGTTTGGGGTTTTGTTTGTAAATCAAAAAATTTGCACACTGAGTTTTATCATGAATCCGTTCACCAGTCCTTGGCGAGAGTTAGTTTCGGTTACCTGCTCTGCAGTGGTACCACTTCTTTTACTGACAACATTCATTAATCAATATCACTCTGTTTGCCTTCCCCTTACCAGAACTGCTGTAGCAGAAGGGGTTCCGTGTCCCAAATAGCATTTGCAGAAGTACTGGATGAAGCAGCAAGCCTTTGCAGTGTCCATCAAGAACTATTTTCTCTTGCTTTCCCCACTCCTCTTACATCAGACACAAGGACAACATGGGTTTGGAAAGCTGAGCTCATCTCAAAGTCTGATGAGCAGCAATGGTTCTTTCTGCCCTACTCCAAATCCCTGCCCACCTCGCCTCTCCCTAAGCCCTTCCACACCTAGCAGTGCACCTGTCATCCCAATGACAACCTAAAAGTCTGATTTTTAACTTCCACTGACATCCCACGCAAAACTCTGGATGTCAGGATAAGTAACACTGCAACACACTGATATCAGTATGAGCCACTGGTATTCTAAATGAACAAATAGGAAACAAATATAAAGGCTGAGAAAAGAAACTGCCCATAGATATCTCCAAAAAGAGTAGCTATAGAATTCTTCATTCTAAAAGGCCACAGAGTACAATGATGTAAACAAACACTATTATCCAAAATCAGTAGATGAACATGTGTTAGCAAATATTAACAACATCACATACATATTATTCCAAATTTTATTAAAGGCAGTACAATAGCTAGTTCGTTTTTCAAGTCAGAAATACATTTGACTTTTAGTTCTAAGGTCAACTCATCTGATAAAGTGTTGATATAAGATTTTCTTATGAATCCAAGTTACTAGTATATAATTAAGCGAATGTCTCTGAAAATAGTGTTATAGACTTTCCATAAAAAGTCATTCATCTTTATTTGCTGTGTTCTAAAAGGTACTATGTGAAAGAACTGAGAGAAATGTATCAAATAACTCTTCACATTCCTACCTGAATGGGTATACTCATTAATAAGAACATACAGACTTCCCTGATGCTGCTTGATTGAGGAAGTTTATTTCTCCCTGTGGTAAGTTGTACCAACGACAGTGAACAGAGAGAAGGAAAAACAGACAAGGACAAATATCCATAGTGATCTCCATCTGAGTCACAGTAAGGCTGAAACACATGAAATCAAATACACGATATTCATACCATTTCCACTAAGCTTAACATAATGTATACATTAAAATGTTGGTTTTCATAATGTATCCCTGGCACTGTAAGATTAGTGATACATTTATAAATAAATTTCCCCAGAAACTTCAATGAAGAGAAACAATTACACCTCAAGTCTCAAAAATATCAAGGAAATGAAATCTATGAGAAAAGTCAAATGTCCAAATCATTATTTGGGGAATAGTCTCTACAATGCTCACTAAATTTAAAGAATTCCAAGAAAACAAGTAATTTAACTTAATTACCAACTTTCTTAAGAACATATCCCAGCAAGTCCTTGCTTAAGATTCCTCACATTCTTCCATGACCTCTTTCATCTCCTGTTTATCTGTATACAAAATAATAACCAAAGTTATTAAAGAGTCAGAAATTTATACTTAAGAAAATAATTCAGTTTATTAAACATAGAATCTTTTTCAACAATTACAATAATCATATTCTTAGTTACTATTTAGCAACTATTTATTAAGCTGCACATAAAGTTTATAAGTAAATTCAGAATATAAGATGTCTAGCCTTTAAAGCTCAGATAACCTCAGATAACCTCCTGAGTTTTGAGAGCTAAAATGACTGGATTTAAAGATAAGGCTTCTTTTCAATTTTTATTTCTTCTTTTGAGTTTTTACACTAGGGAGACAACATGACATTTACACATGTGTGTCTGGTTTATTTCACTTATGAGTATATCTTCAAGTTGCATCCACTTATATATAAAGGCTTTG
>NDGM011185485.1:0-15211 GCA_002564305.1 Octomys mimax
CAAATTACCATCTGCAGTGCAGTTACTTAGTTCACAGGTATCAGTATATATAGTTAGTCAAGGAGAAAGAAATTTAAAAAGGATTGTCAAACGTCAATGGGCAGATGCGCAGAACAGAATGGTTCTGTGTGTTTACAAGCTATTTAAAAAATACATTTAAATCTACGTTTAAAAAAAGAAATAAAAAAAAATCTGTATTGTCACCATAACACAGAGGACAGAGTTTTATTTTTAGGATACCTGGATTTGAAGTGTACAACTTTTGTTGAATAAACTTGCATTAACTTAAAGTAGCCCACCATCAACACTTGTCTGGACTTTTTTTTTTTTTTTCAGTTCTAGAAGAGGAATCCAGGGCGTTTCCACTGAGAAATACCTCCAGTCTTTCTTTATTTTCTGCTCGTTCAGAGACAGGGTCTCAAGCCTGTAAATCGAGGAGGCCAGGCTCCAGTCGTGATTCTCTTGCCGCAGCTGCCCCGGCGCTGGCTTACCAGGATGCACCTCCACGTCCACTTTGCCTCAGCTCCTCTCAGCGCCCTTGATGGTAGTCTCCACTCTTCCCACCTTCCGAAAGGAAGACACGGTTTAAAAGAAAGATATGTTACGTGAGGGAATAAAAAAGACCATGGGCAACCTTTTCAATTCAACATTCAAAAGCTGAAATTTTTCTTTTATAGAAAATAGATTAAAATTTTAAAATGTAAGTAGAATATATTATCAGAAAGTAACTAAAATGTTGAGCTAATAATTTAGAAATTAAATTATTAGTTAGTGGCTGAAGCACAAAAATATCAATGTCACATCATTATCATATTTTAAGTGTAAAACCAAAGCTTTAAAAAATCTATGAACATTATGTACTATAAACAAATACTAACAAAATTAATTAATAAATTAGATTAACATAAAAATGTATGAAAAAAGTTGTAAGCAATATACGCAAGCTGTATGTGGTGGTTTATCCTGTAATTCCAGCCCTGGGGAGGCTGAGGCAGGAGGGGCATGAAAAATTTAAGGCCAGTCTGGGCCACACAGTGAGTTCAAATCCACCTTGAACTGTATAGTGAGATACTATCTCAAGAAAAATGCAGAACTAGAACAAATTATTCTAATAGCATCGTATTTAACTTAGTCCATAACAAAAGAAAACTGTCAGGCAAAGCAGTTTAAAAAAACAGAGCTTAATCTGTAAGAAAAACAATTCATGGAACGTAGATTAATGTTTCCCTTAAAATTATTGAAGTACTTAAAAATGGATGCAATTGGAGACCATACTCATAAGTTAAATAAACAAGACTCACATATGTAACTGTCATGTTCTCTCCCTAGTGTAAGAAACTGAAGTAGTAAATAGGAACCAAAAAAGTTCAATAGTATTGTGAAAGGGAAAGAAACTGCTCGGAAGGAAAGAACATGGCATGGGAGAGGGAGGAAAAAAGGAGAATAAAAGATATGAGCATATACACAAGACAGCTAAAATAAGTGTACTATTACCTATTAGTTCATTGAAAAGAACAGTTAGTGCTTATATTGTTTGATCAATGTTGCATGCCAGTATCTGGTAATCTGAGTTACTGCTTTGAAAATAACAATATGCAGTGTAATAACCATTGTTACTTTCCCCTCATCTCGCTTTGAAATTCTGTATCACCTTCATTCTCTGTTTTTCTCTGTTGAGAAAAGAAAAATACAAAACTATAAATATTTCCAAAATGGAAATTTAGAATACACATTTTCTTCTGTACAACGTCATCACTAATTGACTACAATGATTTTACTTCAATAAGAATAAAAAATCTGATTTCCAATATCTTTACATAAAAATGTTGAAAGACAGCCTAAGAATAAAGATGACAAAACTGTCAAAGTTAAAGTCACAAGTTATACATAAATAAAAAGCAAATTCATAGAAACACTAAAAATGGGCATAAGCAAACAATTCTGAGTCTGCAGTGAATAAATACTTTCAGGCTAAATAAAACTCCTGCCTTATCTCTATATAATCTGAGTGATTTCACAGAAAAAACAAAACCATATTTTAAAATAAAAAAAAATTGCAATGAAGGATTTGAAGAACATAACTGTATCAAGTACCACAAAGTAAAAGAGGAAAACTAGAAGTGCATTACCCAAACTCTAGTCTTTCCTGAAAGATTTTTATTAAAATTTAATAGCAACATTTTGTGATGCCTTGTATATTGTTTATAGTTAAACATTTTTTACATATTTAACATTCCAACTGTTTGCATGTCCATATTCTACGACTTTATTTGTTTATTTGTTGTTTTATGTGTTGCATCACATTCTATCTGCATTTTACCACTGTGTTTTTGGTAGATTTGGTGATTTTTTGGTATGCTTTTGGTTGTTTAATATGGGAGTCCTGCACTGGTCCTTTATTTATGGTTCTGCCCATAAATTCTCTCATTGCACTGCCTTTTCTTTTCTTTTTTCTTTTTGCTTTTTTGTAGTACTAGGGATTGAACTCAGGACCCTGAGCTTGCCAGGCAAGCGTGTATTCTACTGAGCTATCTCCCTGGCCCCGGCACCACCTCTTTCAGGATGCCTCTGTGCTGGCCTTCCTGTGCTGACTTCTGAATGTGTCCTTCTTTTCTTCTGCACCTTGGAACAACCTGGAGAGGGAAAGCCTTTATTTAAGGGGATGGATTTGCTGTTCCAATAGTATTATTTCAATGTGGTGTTTCAACGTTGTCCCCTGGGAGTGCAGGATGCTGCTGGCTTGCGTCCCTCCCCTGAGGCTCTCTCATAGAAAATGGGCAGCACGAAGGTCCACTGCTCTAGCAAGAATCGCCTTTCACGGGGAAGATAACCACCTTCTTGAGAAAGGTATTTTCAGTAAGAGAGCAGGAGAGGTTAAAATTGATACCTCCAAGTAAATGTGAAGATAAAAGAGCCAGGAAGATACCAAACTAAATTCATCAATAGTGAGGGGAAAGATAAGCTTTTTGGTCACTGGAAAACAGGAAACACATAGTGTTTGTGTAAGAGACAGGGAAATGGGTGGCTGAGTGCACCCCATGAATTTATGTAGCGGCCTCTTTCCTGGGTCACTGAGCAGACAATGACGTGGATGAGATGGTGCAGTTTACGTAGCTGATGGATGGGTTTTAATGCTGACATGCATGCAAAATGTATGTCATTAAGTGAGGGGGTAAGTTGTATTTGTCCATCTATAAAAATACAGTATATATACAAAAGAAAACCATTTATATTTATTCAGCTGAGTTTTTCACACCACCCCTGAATGTGTGAAAAATATGGGGTCATTTGGGTTAATCTTATAAAAATCCTGTAAGAAAATGGTAGAAATGTCAGTTTTAATTTAAGGAGTCACAGAAGGTCATTTAGGTAAACATTAGTAGTTATAAAGGGGTCACTACTAAAATGGTAGATAATAACATATAGTCTGAATTTTATAGTTTTTAAATTGATGAATCCTTAAATGTGGTTCTAACAAAACAGAATAGCATCTATAGAATCTCCTGTTTATATTGAAAGGCATAGCTCATCCTGAGGCAATCCAGTGTTACACATTTTCTAAAGAGATAAGGAATTCACTATGTTTACAGATAAAAAAAATCGATTACTTAGTAGTTTTCTAATATAAAATGCTTGGGATAACTTGCAGGACACACTGAATAACTTGGCATAACTTGAAGGACATACAGACTTTTGAACAATCTAAGTGATCTCAGTTTGAAAATTCTGACTTGCAAAGATTTCACTTTGCTTAGGAATACACAGTTCTTGAGGAAATTGGGGAATAAAACTTCGTATCTCAGCAAACTATTTGTTTCACAATTTGAGGTGCATGTATTCAAAATAAATAATTCAGTATCTCAGATTTTATGAAGGCTCTGTTGGATATCAAAATGTTAAATGATGCCTTTTGTTTTAAAAAAAAATACATTGAGCTGGTTGAAATTCCCACTGAGCAAATTCCATTAAATGAAAATTTGATTAATTAGGGATTGTTATTAAATAATATTGAATGGCTGTATATTGATGCATACTAACATTTAAAAAGCCAATTAGATCCATAGAATAAGTGTGTCTTCCTCCTTCCAGTTTCAAGCATCATTAGTACTGGGTTCACAATGATCAACATTTAAAAAAGTGTTTTCTTGACATCGTATACAAATTGTACAGTAAACAAATAATATGATTGTGATTGCTATGCAAAATAAGACATTTTAAAATGCTATAAAAATCAAATTGTTCTCTAATAGATTGTTCAACAGATGTATATATAGGCAGAGGTTACTACTTTAAGTTAATACTTTCATTCAATTTTTTTTTTTATAAAATTTACTTTTCTTTGCTGGCATTACATATTTACATCATTTTGGGCCCATCCTTCAATATACCCTGTGGTCTCCTGATTTTCCCCCAGTTGTGTACACAAAGTTTGGTGTTCACACCAAGTATGCAGCATAATGTTCTATGGCTTTGGCAAGTATGTAACATAAGTTCCGCAGTATTGTGTGCAATGTGCAGATATTATGTCCTCAGGTTATGGCCTCCCACTCAATACTCCAAGCCACAAAAGATAAATACTTCCAATTTTATTTGACTATATGTTTTCATAGGAAGAATAATTAGAAACATTTTATTCTAGAGAGCAGACAACCTGTGATACTTTAAAAAAGAATTAAGAAAAAAGTTTAATAAATTAGAAATGCTACAAAATTTCACCAAACAAAATGATAGGAGCTCAACAATAGTTGTTACATTGCATGTTGTTGTCTCGGCTACTTTTCACTCATTGCTGGGATGAAATACCTGACGTCCAAAAACAAAGAAAGGGCAGGTTTAGTTGGCTCACAGTTAGTGAAGATTTTAGTCCATACTCTGCTGGCTCCAAGACAGACTGGCACATGGCAGAGGGCAGCAGCTCATGGCTGTAGAAAACAGCAAAGAGCAAAGGGAGATGCAGCAGCTGCAGTGTCTTGCAAGCCTCCCTTCCTTCCATGCTGACGGAGGAAACATAAAGAACATTATGCTGCAGCTATATACTTCGTTTGAATGCTGAACCTCACATACTCATTGGAGCTCCTCGGAGGAAGTGCCACTCATCAACCTTCCTCAGCTCCCTTTTACATCCTTTTTGTGCTGAGACACTCTAGGGCAGGCCCTCTGCACCCTAGGGAGGGCCTCCAAGCTCTAGGGAGGGCCTCCATGCCCTAGGCCTTGGAATTGCTGAGCCAATTTATTTCAGCTTTTTACTTCTCAAGTTGACAGAATGTAGCAACCAACCCAGTTGTCTTCAAATTTTTCAGATCACCAGATATGATCATGCAATGTTGATTGAAAAACATAAAAAATTACAAAGGAGAGAGGGAAAAAAACTTAAGCTTTAATTGGTCGTTTCATTAGACCAGCAAAAATCAGTAGTACAGTTATCCAAGTTATCATGTATATATTCATATGTATTGCTTTCTCCCTTCTTTCTTTCTTTTCTCCTTTCCTTCATCCTCATTGTTCCCTCACTTTGAACAGTTTCTTTCCCTCTCCCAGTATCTACCTTTCATATTTTATTTTCTCTTTCAGGTTGTTACTCTAGGAAGAAAAAAATGATATTTACACATGCAGGTCTGATGTATTTCACTTAAGCATATGGTTTCTAGTTGTATCCATGTATCTATAAAATCCTCTAGTTTATCTCTATTATAGTTGAATAATATTCCACTGTGTAAAAATATCACATCTCTTCTATCTATTCCTCAGTTGATTGGTATTTGGGTTGTGAGAAGTTAACATGGATAAATGTGTCACTTTACTTTGTTCAGTTGGGGTTAGCAGGCAAGAGTTTGCTGTCACTCAGTACAGATGACAAGGAATGTTTTACTTCAGGGTCTACTGTGGTGGAGTTTTACAACAAAGTAGAGAACTGTAGCTTCAGTCTTTACACAAAAAGGGAATGTGGGTTTATAAGAAAGCTGATGGTTGGAAAATTACTAAGAAAGATCAGCAGTTAGGATGATGCGGATAATTTGATTAGCAAAATTCTTTCTGAAAGAGCAGTAAGGTCATCAGAAATTGGGGGTGGGGATTGTGGTTATCGTGAGTAGCATTTTTCCTCTTAAAGTTGTAGCTTGAAGACAGAGGCTAGGAAATTGAAATAAAATCAGAAATAAAAGAAAATGACTTTCAGGGGCCTAGCTAAAATTCTGTGAATGGGGTGGGAAGATAGCTCAGTGGTCTAAGAACTTGGCTGGAAAGCACAAGGACCTGTTGTCTATCCCTGAGGCTGCATGCTGTGCTGGCACTGAATCCTGGGCATCCCACACCAGTTACCTTGGTGACACACACCTATAATCTCAGCACTGGGGAGGCTGAGACAGGAGCATGACTATGAACCCAAGCTGCATAGTGAGAAACTGTACTAAATAAATAAATAAAATAAAAAGATTTAAAAACTAAAATAATGTGAAGGAAAGTCTTCCCCTGAGTAATGACAATTCAGAAGCCTGAAGTCCCATGATACCCTAAATCACTGGAGCTGAGGACAGAGATCACAACAGTATGGAGACAACTTACTTTGGATGTGAAACTAGGATACTGACAGGTGCGAAGGTGCTGACTTTGGTTCCCACTTTGACCCTTTTCCTGTGCCCTGCAAACTCCAGGGACAGACACACTGAATGCTACAGCAATATAAAAAGTCAACTATGTTCAGTGGTACAGAGCAAGGCTGTGCAATGATTTTGCAAAGGCATTGGCAGAAGTAGATTAGTTGTGTTGCTCCTAATTCCTATGTAGTATATAATTGGATCATTAATTATTGGGAAATGCCCGTACAAAGGGGAATATTTTGTAGATTATCTTTTTTGAAGTTCTTTCATGAATACTTTCAGTGTCACTAAGTTTTGTTTCCTGTAATTGTAAATTCCATTCTTGGATGACCCTAATTAAGACAGTCTTCTTCAGCACAAACTCCTGGGCCACACAAAACAACTGGCATTTCCTCTTCTTTGGGACATTAATCCAAACATGCAGGCAATGTTCACATGTAACATCCATGTTGAGTGATTGCCTTGTAGGCTTAGTAATTTCCAGCCTAATACTGACTATGTGGGGAAATATTCCTTCCTAAGGTTTTCCTTCCAAGGTCCTGCAGTCAACCACCACATTCCTAGACATCCATTATTTCCAGCTAGCACTTTGCTTGCTCTGTTAGGATGAAAGGGATTCTGGGCTCTCGCTTCTGTTTATAACATCAGTCGCCAGCCGCCAGGCCTTCTTCTGCACAGTCTTGTTGGTGTCAGAACTTTGAGAGGGGCTACAGAACAGCGTGAGGCGGGCCTCACAGTCTGCGTGCCTCAGGAACTGTGCTCAGCCCTTCAGATGCTGCTGACGCTGCTGCGATGGAGGGCCGCTCTCCAAGTGCTGCGCTGCTCCCACTAGGCTTCCTCACAATGGATGCTCCACACACGGCCCTTTTCCAGCCTTCCTATCTTGCTCAGCTCCCCGAGCCATGCGGCAGCAGCTAGGACGAATGCCTAAAGGGATAGCAGGTTGCCTTGCAGCGCATCATTAGTTTTATGTGTGTTTGCACCCTACCTGTGGATCGTGAAGCACACAGAAGAACCGTCAAGTGGAGGATCCGGCAGCGGCAGCACTCCACCGGGAGGCAAGTCTTTCTGTTTGCCTAGTATCCGTCTGTGGAATCTCAGACTCCAAGGGAGACAGGAAGACCTCACGGCATCGACATGCATATTTCATAAATTGACCCTTTAGTTTGCTTTGAAAGCCTCGCTTTATTTATTTGTTTGGTACTTCTCATAATCTTGACAGGACAAATACAAACCAAACCACAAAAAATCCTGGCAAAGCACTTACGTGAAAACATCACAAGCAGCTTTGTTTCCACCTTTGTTTTTGTTCTTCTTAATTTTTTTAAATAAAACAAAAAACCCGACAAGTAGGAAAACGTGCCATGTATTTACACTCATTTGGGGTAAATGTACATGTAAATATTTCATAGATTCTGATTCTCATATCACTTTTGCTGTTTTTCCTAGTTAGTGGATGTTTTTCTAACTGTAACTTAATTTTTGATATTCCAATCATTTTTATGTATCATAACACCACACAGCCTTCCATCATTGTGTCAAATAATGGTCTGTCTTATCTCTTTACTCTCAGACCATTTCTGCCTATTATAAATTTGAGAAGGACAATGTGTTCATGTAGAACAATGTCTCGGAGTGCAGTACTGTCAGGTCCTCAAGAATCCCCATCTTCATGTCCAATGATGACAGAAGAAAGAGAGAGGGAGAGAGAAGAAAGAGAGGGAGAGAATGCACGTATACATACACATGGAGGTTTCTTTACATCTATTTTAACCCAATTAACTCATTTGTTTAAAAGCTAAACTTCTCGAAAAGTAGTGCTCTGCATAATCTGCATAATCATATTGCTCTGAGACCACAGTCCTGCAGCCATTTTTGTTCCTTTAAACTACAGATTGACAAGGGTACCTCAGATACACAGGGCCCTGGAATAAAGCCAGAGCGACAGAGGATTCTCTAACTCAGAAGAACACTTGACAGCTTGTGTTCGAATGTTTCCATAAATTTCAAGTTCCAAAGCAAACAGATGCACACTGTGTCCAATTTATCTAATTAGCAGAGTACCTGCTAGTTTAGTCCATTAACAATCTGTCTGTACAGTTGTCCCTCTTAAAATTGCTCTCACAAAAATAAACATATATGACTTGGCTGTTCTCGTTTTCACTGGGGCTAACATTTGACAAATTATTTTGGTGCTACCTCTGAAAAAGTATAAAATACAAATTACCTAGACAAATCCAAAATGAGAACAAGAACAATTGGACATACGCACCTAAGATAATGTATTTAACTTCGTCATAGAGATAGTCACTCTCCCTCCAACACATACATACTAGAAAAAAGTGCAGGCAACAATCATTAACTTGGTCTTTTGTCAAATGGCTTGTACATTTTAGACTATAAAAACGATCATAAACAGAGAGCTTAAAGCAATACAAGGCTCAGTTTAAATCAAACTCTGCCACTAGTGAGTGTTCAGTTTTGTTTGGTTGCATTGTTGAGCCTCAAAAACTATGTTTGTAAAGAGTACATTTGGTGCACTGGTTCTCCTTGTTGTGAAGGTGATTCTGAGGCTGAGGCTGGAAGGAAGCACCCTACTCTCTCCTCTATTTCCTCCTGCTCCTCCTCCTCCTCCTCCTCCTCCTCCTCCTCCTCCTCCTCCTCCTTTTTTTGCTTTGTGGTCCCGTGGATTGAACTCAGGACCTTGCGTTTGCCAGGCAAGCACTCATTCTACTGGGCTATCTCCCCAGCCCTGTCCCCTCTTTTGTCTAGGATGGCCAGAAGAACATGATTTGTTGGATAGTTGCCACACCATTCCCTTTGATTCCTGTCCTCTTCCTTTACCCCACCCCTGCCCCACCGCATTGATGTCCGGGCACAATGTCCTTCCGAGTGGCCACTGTCCAGCAGCTCTGACAGGCCGTGCTGCTGTTGTCTGTCACCTGTGGTCCCCAGTCTTGCTCCTGCTGCTCCTGCTCTGGGTGCTGCTGCTGACTCTCAGCAGAGGATGGTGATGGCTCCCCTTCCACGGGAGAACAGAGAGATGCGGGTCTCTAATGATCATCCCTATTCCACCAAATCCTGAAAGCTGTGGTTAATACAGCTAGCACGGATGAAAGTTGTTGCCTTCAACCCCATCATTTTCATGGATATGTGACAGCTGTGGATCATTCAGCCACATCCCCCACCACTGTGGCCCAGCCACCGCCATGACAACTGTCAGTGTCCTGGTCACCCCACACCCATGCTGGAAAATGTCTGCTGTGAACTCTGCAGAAGAAGCTAAGCCATAAAATTGACTTTGGACCATCAGTAGGTTCATATCAGAAAGCTAGAGATCAGATACCTGGAACAATCAGCAAGCATTTATGACAATCAGCCCCATACCTACAGCTTCTGTATAAGCAGCGGCCCTTTGACATTCCTCCAGCTCTCGTGATTTTACCTGAATGGGGCAAGAGAATCCTGGACTGTCTGGGGGACAATTATAGATCAGCTTTAAAGGCTTTGTCTGCTTCTTGAAGAACCATGCGAATGTTGTACTCTATATTTACATTCACCGCGCTCAGAATGAGGACAAAGTCCCAGCACCAGGTACAAGCAGACTGTGTGTATAAAAATTAAGAAAGAATGAATGTTGGGTTAAATGAAAGGAAATTCTCACAACCATTAATTATGCTCATAATTTTGATACATCAGACTGCTTTTAAATCTAGGTGCCTGAAAGGCTGAAGCACAGTGTCTTAACATAGGCTACGGTCTCCTCACCTATGCAAAGCAGGGATGCATTTGGTGTGCGTTGAGTTGGGTGTCTGGGACATGACCAGTGACTAAGAGTTCTCTGTCTGGCCATTTTTCCACGTTAGGGTTTGGACCTCTGCTTTTCTCCCACGTAGCCTGTCTGTCCCCTGATGACTGCTCCTGCTGGAGCCCTGTCATGCACTCAAATCTGAGGGAGCAAGAGCATGAAGGGTGCCAACTCCTCGCTAAGTAGGAGCCCAGTGTTTTACTTCCAACGCCACAAAGACTTCTGTGGATAACCCACGAGCTACACCTGCCCCCAACAGCGCCTCCACGCTGCGAGCTTGCCGGCTAGCCAGATGTCCAGCCGGAGACCAAGCCCCCTGCCTGCTCGCCAATCTCGGAGAGCAGGTAGGGGAGGAATGGAGGACTGCAGATCAGATAAGTCACCAGAGGCAGACACGGTAGGACAGCTCAGCAGCTGCTCTCCTTGATGTGCTCACATTAGCGATTCATATTCAGTGCTTTAAGAATGAATTATGAACAAGAAGAAGCACGGCAGGCTTTGCCTGCTGCACGGCTTTGAAGCTGGCGTTCACCTCCAGCAGAAGGCGTTAAGTATTCTACGTTTGGGACACTTGTGTGTTTTGTTCTGGTGCGTGAAACAGCAGGAGGTCAGCATGCTCTTGCAGAGCTGCCCGCCACCTCCTTCATTCCGCGCGGCCCCCACGCGTGTGGAGGTTTTGTGCTTTGCAGGTGTGGCGTGCTCGCCCTTACGCCATGGCTCACCTCAGTCTGAGAATCGTCTCTCTATCTTACTATATTATTTTGATAATCAATTTATTCTCCACCTCCTGATGCAAAGCACCTCCTTTTGTTCTTGCACCCTCAGTGACTGCAGTTGCGTTGCTGCACAGAATCGTATTTGTTGAGAACAGTTATGAACCTGTGCTCAGGCAGTACTGAAAGGCAAAATGACAGCAATGGAAACAAAAGAATATCCGCATCGTATAAAAGAATTCTGAAAATTATTAGCGTTACTTTTCCAAAAAGTGCATACCCAAGAAATACCTGACATTGTGTACAGGTATTTTTTTTTTCTTTCAGAAGAAATGAGGCATTTTTCAGCTTGATGAAATAAAATGAAATGCAATTACACACTAAACACTTTACTAATTGGAAATCACTCACACAGAAAGAAAAAAATCAACACCATTTTGAATAAAATGCTTATGCTGCTATCTAACTTTCTGAAATTAATGTTCTTTTTTATTTTAGCTCAGGTTTGGAACTCTAATCATAGTTGGACCTTTTTATTTCTAAGATACTGAAGAGTTGTCTTCTTTCATTTTTGGGAATTTACTTCTTCGGTTCTTTGTGTACTAAAATTTCATCTACTTCCATATCACCATTATGTTGAATGTTCTGAAACTCAAGAGATGCACAACAACCATTATTCTTGCCATCAATTATTTCCTCAAATATTTGGTAATAAAAGGTTATGCAATGTTCCCTGTTCCCCCAAATTACTTCACAGGCACTGTCTCATCACATGATCTGTTTTTTGCCCATGGCTGTCCCCAGAAGTCAATATGAATCTTCTTCCAGAGATTACTCCAACACCTATTCTTTACCTTATCTACCTGTTTATTTTATTTTATTTTTTTCAGAACCAAGGATTGAACTCAGTCCCTTGTGCTTGCCAGGGAAGCACTTAACCTACTGAGCCATCTCCCTGGCCCCCTACTAACTGTTTACTTTTTTTACCTCTTGAAATTCACTTTTCCTCCACTAGCCTACTCTGCACTGTTACTGTAGTTTAACTTCTACAGCATGATCTTTAGCTCTGAAACCTAACTCAGAACTCTGATAGCCAGATTTATGTTTCCCTTTTTACAAAATACCATCTTTCATTTAACATTTCCAACGTTTCTCCCATCATTCCTTTCATAAGGCCAAACACTTCTCACCTACGTCTGTACTCACTCATGTTTGGTCCCTGGGAGTTACTCCTCTGCCCAGTTTACCTGCTCTGATTCTAAATTTTTCTAACTCCATGGTCTCAGAGCTATCAGTTTCACCATTTTTCTTTGTCTCTTCTCCATCTCTCCTTGTCTTTCTTTTTTATGTCTCTGTCTCTGTTTCTGTCGCTGGCTGTCTCTCTGTCTGTCTGTCTCTCTAACACACACATATATCTACTCTACTAAATACTATATCTTTAAGGAAATAATCATAAATTTTAAACTGATCTCTTGTGTCCCACTAGCCTTTTTTATTTTTGATGCAGGATTTCTCTCTGCAGCTCAGACTCATAGTGATCTCCCTGCGTTAGCCTCCTCACTGCTGGGATTACAGGCGTGCCCCACCACGCCCAGTTCTGGGGCTGGCACAGCATATGGCACTGGGGAGGAACTCAGGACTTTGCGCTTGCCAGGCAGGTGCTTATGGAATCGAGCTATCGCTCCTTGTTTGCTATATCTCACGTGGCATTTTATGTGAATATTTTTAATGTGTTTTGAAACTAATGCATGAGAGTTATTTTATAAGAAATCTCATGGCCATGTAGGGTCGATGTCTACTACCTTTCAAAAATTAAGTTCAAGTGAAATTTCAAGCTTAAACGTGTGAATGCTTCAACAACAGGAGTCAGGTAGAGTGGTTAGGGCAGTCCATAGCTACAGTTATGGTGTCAGCTAGCCATGGTGAAAGTACAGTGTGGGGTGACAGCTAAGAACTCAATAAATAATAGGTACTAAGCCCGTAAGGACTATTTGGGCAAAAATAAATGACTGTATTATAAAATTACACTATTCTACAAGCTTCAGTACAGAAGAAATATTACAGTTTGTTTTCTCTAATAAGTGCGGCAAGTACTTTTCAATCAAGTGAGTGAGGGATTCATTTCCAATTATTATTGGAGTTTTCCCTTTTCAATAAGAGTATTCTAGGATGTGCTTCTGTCCTACAACCAATATTCTGTAATTATGTTTAAGCAAAGGCTGCATACTTGCTTCAATTAAGGAAGGACAAAATATGATGGAAACATATATCATACTGCATTATTCTTTTCTAAAGCATTCCCACTTTGCAAGGAGAATGTACTTTCCTTCCTGAGCCTTCTGAGAAAGAGAGGCTGGGAAAGGGTGGCTGGAAGTGCCTCTGGGATTCAGTCAAACAAATACAGAAGTTCTTGGCTAAGTAAATGGTGGACTTCAAGGACACTGGTGTGCTCAGCAGAGAAAGCTGGACGCTGGTTATCTTATTTGTCTCTTTCTACAAGAAGGTTCCTCTCTGATGGGATAGTTTATATTTGTGCAGGCTCAATCTTACTTCAGTGAGAGTATATCTGGCTTCTGAAAAAAACCGTTTAAATTGTTAGGGAGTAAAGAATTGTTTTGTTTGTTTTTGCTTTTGTTTTGATTATTGAGCTTCATGTAATTTTAGATTTCTCATTTTAAGTAATTTTAAGTAATATCACCCAATCTTAATCTCCAGACATATTCTGTTTTATGAAGTTCTTATCACTGGAGTGTGGTTAAGAAGCATTAATGACCTTGAAGTCTGTTTTCTGCAGGTGTTCAAAAAGCCAGCAATATATTTGAGTTTAAGTAATTTCCATCTTGCTATTATCCCTTTTGTAGTAGTCATGGGTATTATCTTCTAAGCCAGGAGTTTCAGTCTGGGAGGACCATGTGGTAAAAATGAGTTCTGATAAAATATTGCTTTCATCATAGGCAAAAGAGCCTTCCACACAGTCTGATTCAAAGTATTATACCAACTTGTAATTGATATTTTGTGGTTTGGGATACAAATATCATTATTAATGCCAAGATCACTCTCAATGTGAGCCACTGTGTATCTTCCTTCTTCAAAGTTTTCAGAATTAAATTTTGGAATGTAGAGAATTACACGATTATTAATAATCTCATTCTCTTTTGTATGCATATCTAATGTATATATGTATTTCCAAATAGTCTAAAAACGTATCCAACTATATATTCTTTTTGCAGAATAAATGCTTATATTTTACTGCTTCTTGCTTCTACTGACCATCTTATATATGCACTTGCATGAGGATGCTAAGGACTGTTGGATTACAATGATAATTTCTACGCATTCATAATTATAATTATAACCACCCAAGCTGTGTTGGTAGTGTTGCTCCCTGCACATATATGCAGAATATAGTTTCTTAGTCATCCACACAGGCATCTCATGAACCGAAATATGAGGCAAAATAATTGGATGTTCAAAAATACCTACATTTTTATTTTACTTTAATCATTATAAATCTTATTTCAGAGCAATATCCTAAGCTTCTAGAGTGTCATGCATCTCACCAACTAACAAAGTTCTTAAGAATATACAAAAAATGACGACACATTTATTTTATTTTGAAATGCCCCGAACTATACACCAAATTCAGCAGTACACAAAAATACACACAAATACAAGAAAGTCAATTGTTATATTAAGATTTTAAGAGAGTCTGAGAAGCTACAATAGCTCTAAATGGAAGAACGATATCTGTGGTGGAAAATTGAAGTAGCACAGTGTGGGAATCACAGACTTGTGAGTCTGAAGTGACTAATGGTAATTCAGCAAGTGATTTCTTATGGGTGCTAGGAAACTTGATTTTCTTCATACCATAGGAAATTCCCACAACAAAAACAAGGGCTGAGGAGATAGCTCAATGGCAATAAGTGCCTGCCTGGCAAGCACAAGATCCTGAGTTTGATTGCTGGTACCAAAAAGCCAAAAACAGACATAACACAAAACAATTCCTCAACCCACCAAAAACAAAAAACAAACGACAACAAAATCCTACAGGAGTTAACTCTCTGTTATGGTTTGTGTCTAGTTGCCCCCCACCC
>NDGM011185490.1:0-21470 GCA_002564305.1 Octomys mimax
TCAAGTCAACAACTTCTGACATTGCCAGTTCTACGGATAACCCACTACTATTATGGACTAATGAACTATATTGGGTTATTTTGCTGAATTCAAGCACTTACAATATTTGAATGCAGTGGAACACCCATCTCTAACAAAACAATGAAAAAAGGGGGATGTAAATGACCATTTTGTAGTGAAAAAATAGGTATATATATACAAAATAGTTAGGATAGATATACAGTTACTCTTTCTGAGTTCAATGAGAAGATTTATACTAATAGTGTTTGGACAGGATATCATGTCTGAATCTTGTACTATGAATAACCACGATGAAGACAACAATATGCAATGTATTACTTATTGTATCTGTCTTACTAACCTGTTTTGGAACTGTCTCATTGCTATTTCTTTCTCATTAAAGTTAATTTTAAACATTTTTTAAAAGATAAATATAACAGAAATATACTAAATAAAAGATTTAAAATGCTGTCATAGAATATGTTCATAGATTAAATGAGCAAAATGGTGGTTCCCAGAAACTATGCGAGGAAAAAATGAATTACTCATTAACAAGCCTAAAATGTTATTTAAGCAAATGAGTAAGTCTTAGAGCTCTGTTGTTGACCATTACACCTATATTCAACAATAATGTTTTATATGATTTTTGTGTGATACCAAGGATCAAACTCAGGACCTTGCACTTGCCAAGCAAGCACTTATTCCACTGAGGTATCTCCCCATCCCCCAATTAGGGACATTTCTTTCTTTTCTGTTTTGTAGCCAGCTTAGCCCACCCTGGGTGTGGGCCTGGCATGACATAGGATGCCAGGGATCAAATCCATCCTATTTTGCATAATATATATATATATATATATATTGCATTATATATATAGAGAGAGAGACATTATAGTATATTAACATAGTTAATATATACAAATATATGTGCATGTATATTATTTTTTCACTTCAAAATGGTCCTTCAGTTATGTAAGTCCCTGTCAACCTTGAAAACTTCTTTCATGAGTCAACCTTAAATGAGTTAGATTGCCCCTGTGTTAACTTTTATATTTGAGTTCATGGACTGTGTATCTTCTTAGTCAAAACAGCAGTTTCACTGGAAGAGTGGTGTGGGGAAATACAGTAACACAGTGGACTGCTATACTTCCAGACTTCTCTACCTAATCAAGCAGTCAGTCAGTAGCCAGTATCACACATTTATGTCTTCAGGTTATGGGTAATCTAAAATACTAAATTTGATTTTAAGTAACTTGCAAATGAACTGAATGTTAAGGATTTTCATTTACATGAAAAATTATGAATAATGGCAGTTATACTTTGGTGATTTGTTTTTGTATTTATTTGGCACAGGGTTTCACTACACAGGTTGGGCTTGTAGTGACCCTCCTGTTCTCAGCCTCCCCAGTGCTGTGATTATAGGCACACCACCACACCCAGACTTAGTTGCTGGCTCAGCTCACCCATGGGCTAGGTTGGTGGGCATGCAGTCCTGGGGATCAAACCCCAGTCCCTGCACTTGCCTAAGCAAGCGTTTAATCTGTTGAGCTATCTCACTGGCCCACTTTGGTGTTTTGGACTGAAGAGTCATCTGTGGTAATATCAAGTTTCCAGAGTTGTGGCAAGGATCAGTTGAGATAAAGTATGAAAATTACTATCTCATTGCTAATGGCACTAGAGATGCTCAATAAGTAGTAGCTGATGGTATAACAAAAACAAAACTTGTAGTAGTAAAGAAGCTAAATTTTAAGTAGTTCAGACTGTGTGAATCCAGTTGGAAATGACATATACATAGAAGCATTAATCTCTACCAGTTTAATATATATTTTAAGAAATATGGCCAGATTCAGTTATTTCCCATAAGATAATGTGATTTTTTTAATATATTTGATTGTTACAGTGTCTCACTATGCAGCTCAGACTCGTGATGATCATTCTGCTTTCAGCCTCCCCAGCACTGGGATTACAGGCATGTGCCACCATGCCCAGACTCTGGCTGACTCAGCCAGCTCTGAAGGCCAGCCTGGCACAGCATGTGGTACAGAGGGATCAAACCCCATGGTCCCTGAGCTTGCCTAGGCTTGCTTAAGCAGGCACTTTAGTCTGCTGAGATATCTCACTGTCCCCAATAATGTAATTTTTATGTTAGTGTACTAGCTAGCCTAGAATGGTGATGGCAAAAGTTTCAGAGAATGAGTGCCCAAATTGGAACCTAAAGCTTACCTATTCATTGCAAAGCACATTCCTGAAATTAAACCAGAAGGCTTGACTGCTGGGGCAATGCTGGGTTGGGTTGGCTCATGCGCAGAGAGGTCTCTGCATGTTTGGTGTGGTATATGTGCCATAGGTTTGCCAGCCTGATTTAGAATATATTCAATAAAATTTGAGTATGAAAAGTTAGTGAATGGTTAAGCAAGTCAATGAGAAGAGCAAATCGGGTGAAGGATATGGGGAAAGGACAGAAAGGAAAGTAAAGAGGATCAAGATGCAATATATTTGTGTATCAATTACCATATGTTCATTATGTAATGATTAAATTACTAAAAATTCAAGATCAAGAACAATTAAGTGATTGGTTGTACAAGAGTTTTCATAATAGTAAATTGGGTAAATTCAAGGGCGCATACATTCAGGGAGATAAATTAAGAATTTCTGATAAACTATTTGAAGTGAATAGTGAACAATCTAAAATAAAAAGAGTTAAAATGGATATGAGAAGAACTTTGAAAACATTTTAAGCTAAAAGACACAGGATGCGAAGACTCTGTACATTTTCTGTAATCTTTGCACCATTATCAGTTATGAACACTCCTCTTCACAAAAGGATTAGTTTGTATTGCCTAAGACTTTGATTAAAATGTAGTCTAAAAGAGAAAACATTTTATATGAATGCTTAAATGTTTCAGTTTCAATGAAACTGAGTAGAGGCTTTATAAGAAATAATGAAAGAGATTTTTGCTTTTGATGTTTGCTTTTCTTTTCGCAAACCAACAGAATTTAATCATCATTTAAACATTCATCCGATAATGCAAAGTTATGCTGCTTCCGTAAAAAATTCCAAAGAGAAAAGACAATGCCTGCATGGTCAAGTGTTTCAGAGTCACACTGTAAGTTTCATCTAAGATTGCTGCTCGGATAAAGCAGAACAATGCCTAATATTCATCATCTTGGACATAAATATTGCTCCACATAGTCAGAGACAAATCATAGGTGAGTATCTCCTCTCATAAGTAGGCTTTTGCAGTGCTTATTGTTGCTCTAGCAGTACAAATTCCAATGTATAAACCAACAGTGTAATAAAAGAATTGAAAGACAAGTCACAAGGTTTATTTAGGTAACTGATGCATGTCTCTCATAAGTACAGAAGTGTTGCATTTTTAAATTAACAAGGAATCATATGTTACATTTCTTTAAGCTATACCTATGGAATCTGAGCAGAAATTATTTTTATTATTTCATCAAAAGATACTCCATATAACTGAATATTTTGAGAATAATGAATTTTTTTCTTATCTCTTATTTTCATTTTTTACCCTTTTTATTAACAAATACTTACTTGAGAGACAGTACAGCAGTAATTCATATGTCATGACAAGCAGTATGTATTTAGAAGTCCAGAATGACAGGCATTCTAAAAAAAGTCACGGGACTGTCCTGCTACAATGTTGTATATGGTTAGATTTCTAAATCTCTGTGTAAACATATGTAATCGTTTATTCTTTTTTTTTTTAACATTTTTAACTTAAAAAGAATAATGAATTAAGAATATTCATTTAATTTTTTCAAAATTTTATTTTGAGAATATCCTGAAACAGTGTTATAGAGTTGATGCTATAATTTTCAAAATTATTTATTTCAAATGAAATTTAATTATGTTTTTCTGATATAATTAATCATGGCTCAAGTATGAAGTTGTGTTTGATCTTAATAGCACACATTTTTCCTATAATGCATACAGACTAAATCCTCTCCAAAAAGCTCCAGAGTAGTCATATGGCTGAACTTGAAATCATATGTAGAGAAGTTCCAGCAGGAAGCCAGTTTCTCTCATACCGTGCATCTAGTTGGAGAGTATGCAGCTAACCATGTTTCAGTCTTCTAAGTAATCAGGAATTTCCACAGTCCCACCCTCCTGCCCTCACAGCATAGCCAGAAGTTGTTGTTCTCTCACTGTGCCATAATTGGAAATGCAATCTCATATTTGTCCAAGTCTGTACCCTAATATATTAGGGATGTAATTGCAGTGAGACAAGAATAAACTTGTAGCAAAGAGCCAGCTGCCAATAACAAGGTGGCCACTCTTAATTCTCCTTCAAAATCCAGGCCAAAATAAAAATGTCTGCTAGAAATATGAAAATGGTAGTTTGAAGCCCATCATAATCAGTGATGAAATTAAATATTAGCTATAACTATGAGCCCTTTGACATCATAATATTCAAAATGAACTGTAAGAGTAAAAGTGAAAGAGAGGCCTTTTGCAAATTTTCAACTCATTATATGTATAATCTTACATTTTATTGAAAATCACTAAAATGATTAATTCTCCCACAAATGGTGGCTAATATTACAAGTGACAAAAAGGTGATAATAAAGCAAACTTTGTTTTTAGTTATTCAATATTTTAGGGCCAGCCAGATAGCTCAGTGGACCAAAGCACCTGCTTAGGCAGAGAGCAGGGAACAGGGTTTGATCCCTGTCATCAAAGCCATTTCAGGCCCAACCACGAGGATCACTATGAGTCTGAGCTGTGTAGTAAGACCCAGTAAACCCTGTATTACATAAAAAAAATATATTTTTGAGCCATAATTCTGTGCATCAGTAATTATATTAAATATTACATTAAATTATATTACTATAACTATATTAATATGATTACATAAAGTATGGGACAAAAATAAGTATTTAGCATTGTCTTTATAGACTATTAATATAAGAAACAGTTATAAGCACATGCATTGTGGTGGCCATAATCACTATCTTATGGGTACAGATGCTGTGTACTTCTATGAAGTTCAGGTCTTAGCGTGTGATAAAATAAGAATGAAATACTTGCATTTCCAAAGCTTCCCAACAAATCAACATAACCTGTGGTAGAAAGAGTAGATTCCTCTGGTATTTAGGACAAATATACTAGGTACAGAAAAATAATTGGATCTTTTTAGACAAAAAAAGTAATAGTGCTACTCCAAAATAGAAACTTTTTTTTAGATGAGTACAGTCTACAAGAGAAAGTGATTGATATTAAAACAGCTACAATACAAGATAGAATTTAATTAAATACCATAGAAGAGGGCCAGAGTATGAGATTGTAGTTTGAAAAAGGGAGTGAAGACATCCAGCTGTTGAACCTGCTGTATTCCATTGAGGAGGAAGTATCTGGCTTATGTGTTGAAGTATCTGGTAGAATTCGAATTTATGCAGGCAGAATAGCACTTTAGCTAGAGCAAGTATCATAAGAAAGGAGCCAGAAGTAAAATTTTCTGACATGCCTTTGAAGTCCAGAGAACACATGAACCAGAATCCTTGCCAGTATGTGCCATATATAAAAGAGAGAGGTGAATAATAAATAATATTATGTAATAGTGAAAGTACATGGGGAAAAAAATCTTCCCCAGTGTTTTCAGCACTCCTATTAAAATCCCTTGCTTTTTAAGGCACAGAAATGTGCACTATAAAGACAGCACTTGCAATCACCTCCTATAGAAACACTTCACTATGCACACACTATGAAGATTGAGCTGTGGATATTTGTTTAATTGTTTTACTAAAGCTTCTCTTATCTCTCCTAGCAGACCAAATGGTCAAAGCTTAGATTAGCTCATAGGTGAAGAAGTAAAGACAGCAAGAACACTGTCTCTCTACTAGGAATTTATATTTCAACAGGGGTAAAGCACAAATCTTGGAAAAGGAAGAAAAGCTGACATATTTATTGTTATGTTTTCATACAATATCACTTGCCTTGGACATTTCCAGGATGGCTTCTCAGTTTATCTAGCAATGTTACTGTTGATCTCATTGTGACTATTAATATAGAACTCATTTTCCTGACCAAGATGCCTTGGATCTTCAGATAGTTTAGATAGATGATAGGTAGGTAGATAAATAGATGGATAGGTAGATAGGTAGATAGGTAGATAGATAGATAGATAGATAGATAGATAGATAGATAGATAGATAGATAGAGTGATAGGTGATTCTAGATACATAGACTGACACATCAATAAAAATGGTGACATCTGAGAACCTTCATATTCTTGACACACTATGATGTCATGAAGAACTTTTAATGGTAATAAAAAAGTTTAAATATGAAATATATCCTTCCAACTTCTGCAAAACAATGGCACCTTGTCCTTGTGGATGTTTCACTTTTACAAGGATAACAAAAGTTCAGTAGAGGGATTATTTGATGTAGTGTTGTGGCCATCCATAACAGAGAATGCAGACAGTTCAAAGTCAGAACAAAGGCAAGACAACTTAGTCAAACAAAATTAAATTCAGCTCAGTTAATACTATTCTTGGAGAGTAGCATTACAAGTTTCAAAGACATGACACTTTTTCTTCCTAGTAAAGCAAAACAGTAACATAACTGAAAAGACTGGTGCAAAATTTTTACTTCAGATGATAGTTGCCACGATGGGGAGGAAAGGAGAATTTGATCTGGTTAGGATCTGAAGGAATGCAACTTCACAAATACTCCCTTCTTCACTTCTTACTTAGTAATTTTGTTATTGTGTAATTCCCAAGATATAACGGATTATTCTTCAACTACTTGTGAACCACCCTTAAAATGCTCCAGATTACTCTAAAATCAAAGAACACAAGGTCAGGATAAGCTGTATTGAAATAGTTTAGAAATCACATAGAACAATGTTCAGAGTTCTCTTGCTTTTTCTTGTTCTAGATCTTTGTTTGGTTGCAGAATAAATAAGCGTAAGTTTGATCTTAGAAAGTTTGCTTATATTTTCTAAGATAGAAAAGCCCTTGATTTGTGAACACATTTCATTCCACAAGAACATTTGCAGATAGGATTTTTTTCATAAACCTGGCAAAGCAAGACATATACATTTGGTGCAAATATACAGTGGAAAGCATAAAAGAAGACCAAATACACAAAAACTACAATAAGTCCCAGACTGCACAGTCCTACTGTGTACTATTTACCTGCACAGTATACACATGGGACCACAGCTGGGACAGTGTCCCACAGATGTGTGAGCTACTTCCTCAATTTGTTCACATCTATAAATATTTGTGTTGTGAGATCTGCTCTTAAGTATGAAAGTTCACAACTCAAATGTTCATGAGTCAAGAACTTACTGTAGGGCCAGCCAGATAGCTCAACAGATTAAAGAGGCTCCTTAGGCAGACACAGGGGCCAGGGGTTCCATCCCTGGCATGCAGTGTCAGCCCTGCCTCCATAGCACACTGAGACAGTGAATGAGACGGCATGGTGGCTTGCGCCTGTGATCCCACCTCTTGGGAGGCTGAAAACAGGAGGATCACTATGAGTCTGATCTGTGTAGTGGAACCCTATAGACCCTAAACTAAATACATAATAAATAAACATTAAAACAGAAAGACTAACTGTACTGGTGGAGAATATGTAGGTTAAATCTTGAAGACATAAATGTAGGCAAAGAGTTTATGCTCAAAGCTCAGACTGCATGAGAGGGAAATACTTCAAAGAATGAACAACTGGGAGCTCATCTTATTAAAAAGCCTTTGCACATCAAACTAAATCAACAGTGTGAAATTTCATCCCACAGTGTGAAGAAAATTTTATTCAATTATCCATCAGACAAAGGAATTATATCTAGAGTATAAACAAAATTGATAAAAATCAGACCCACCAAATTCCAAGACCCATTCCAAATAATGGACATTTGTGATGAACACACACTTCTCAGATGAAGAAATACAATTGATAAATTGATATGTGGGAAAAATTGTTCAGTATCACTGGTCATTCAAAAGATGCAAATCAAAACAACATTGAGATTTCATCTCTCCAGAAACAGTGACTATCATAAAAAGAAATCATCCAAAGACCAATGATTTTGGAGCTGTTGGGACAAAGAACCCTTCTGACTCTTGTTGCGAGTGTAGACTTATGCAACTACTGTAGATATTCCTATGGCGATTCCTCAGAAAGACAGGATTAGAGGTCCCATTCCACCCAGCTATTCCCCTTCAGTGAATCTTCCTGGAAGACTTAAAAACATCATAGCACACTGACTTATGTGCACCCAGTTTACCGCAGCACAGTTTATAATAGCTAAATCCTGCAAGCATCCCAAATGAGCATCAATCAAGAAATAGATTTTTAAAAGTGGTCTTTTTATACATTGGAGTACTACTCAGCCATAAATAAGCATAAACTTGAGACTTTTATAGGATGTAACTTAAGACTATACTCATTAGTGAAATAAAAAAGTTTCACATGCGTAGACATCATATTGTCTCCCTAGCCCGAGAAATTGAAACAATAAATATGGTCTATGTATTGTCAAATGGGAAGAAATTGTTAAAATGATAAATTGAGGTTGGTTGACTATTTTTTTATCATAATAGAGATTATGATAAAAATAATTAATATGAACAATTTAACTTTCCTTTCATTCTGCAGAGCATTCCTAGAGAGACTGACTTGATACACTAGTAGTTTTTTCCAAATTCAGCTGGACTGTCTTTGCTTACAGCATAATCTTATTAATCTCGAAACCCTTCTGGTAAAATCCATTAACTTCCACATCTTTCATATTTGGGTTAAATCTTTAATCTCATATTCAGCACAACTGATTGTGGGTGAAGGACATGATTCCTGTTTAAAACACCTCACACATATTTTTTATTCCCATTAATTCCTTTTCAAACTGTATCTGACTATTTTCTTTCTATCATTTTTTCCTGAATCATCAGAGATGCAGATGTGCCTTTTATTGACCATGCCTTTCTGACTATTCAGGATACTAGTACCTACACCCAATTATTTGCTTCTGTGGTGTTAACCTGTCATTATTTCTTTTTTCTCTTCTTCTGGAATTAAAACTTAAGGAAGCACAGACCTAGCTCCTGTACTTGAAAAAAGCAAAACAACAACAACAAAAAATTCCAGTTTCCAGATCTTGGTTTCCAACAACATTCCTTATTTATAGTTTCTGGGTTTATTCTAGGGCAAGAAGAGGAAAACCCAGATAAAGCTGTCATAAATATTTGAAATATGGAAAATTTGAAGTGAGCAAGTAATCAGATAGGGCCACGTCAAAGAAAGACAGAAACCAATCTGAAAAAGTTCCTAATAGCAAAATCTGGAAAGCAAAATGATACTTCAGTGTGAGCCTATAACCTAACATATAAATACATATGAATGTGTCTACATCAGTTAAATAAATATAGGGATAGACAAAGTTTCTTTACAAGTATATTCCAAATGATATACAGAAAGTCTTACTTCTAGTGTATTTCAATTCCCCCATCCTTAGTCTCACCAAGTGTGGTGAATTTTGTAGCTCATTTCAAATAATAAACAAAGGCGCGGGCCTCTGTGACACCAGCAGGTAAGGTCTGGGCTGCTTCTCGCGAGGTCTGCGGTTCTAGTCCCCCTCTGGCAGAAGCACGTGGGGTGCACAGGAGCGTTGGCTACTGATCGTGCCTTTCGGACGGCCAAATAGCTCAGCAGATTAAAGCGCCTGCTTAGGCAGTCACAGCGGCGGGGGTTTGATCTCCCTGTGCCCTGCCAGCCCTACCCTGCCCCCTGGGGGTGTGCTGAGATGGCCATTGAGACTGACATGGTGGTGCACACCTGTAATCTCAGCACTTGGGAGGCTGAAAACAGGAGAATCACTACGAGTCCAATCTATGTAGTGAGACCCTGTACTAAAACACACAAAAAATACATAAATAAAAATATAGCAATGGTGAGTTCATAGCATTGGCAAATCTAAGTGGTAATATAACATTATAATATTAGTGGAAACAACAATGGTAGTTATATAACAACACACTCTATTGTCTATGCAATTACTCTGTAATCTTAAATTACCCCAAAATAATGTTTATTTTTAGAACTTACCTCACCTTACTTTTCTTGCTAGCTATTATATTCTGTTCCCATCTGAAAAAAATCAGTCTAATGATATTGTGTTTTAAAATAAACTCTTTTTCTGAAGGATTTTATTGACAACTAAGTTCTAAATAGAAGTATAAATTACAAGTGCTAGAAATTTTGTTAAATTATACAGAAACCATAAAATCTCAGTGAAAGGAATTGTTTCAAGCATTGATCTTTAAGATCCCCAAAGGCTTTATCAAATATTGTATTGTAGAAAAAATAGTATGGATAAAAAGAGCCATTGGTTTTATATAATAACTTCAGATCTATTGCAAAAAACACAAAATTCATTTATTATTTACTATTCTCCATTTTTTAAATGGAAAAATTAACATTAATATTGAAATGCATTAACAGCTCTTCAGACCACTTTTACTTATTTTTCTAAAAAGGTTTTGGACAGAACAGTAATATACAAAGAAGTACTATCCAAAGTTAAAAAGAAGAACTGTGGAATCATGGTAAAACTTTTGTGTCTCCAGGTTATATAGCTAATAGTAGCTGGAAAAATACTGTGCAGACCTTCTCAAACTGGCATCTCAGAAATCCTTTGTGTATGACTAACTGCCAGGATAAAGTACAATTATACTTGCAGCAAAAGGTCTTGAAGAAGAGAGGTACTGACCCAGTGAAAATGAAAAAATTCCAACATACTCCTTGAAAGTCATTTGTGGCCATACTGAAATAATTACAGTATTAGTCCAGACACTTTAACCATATAACTCTTGAATTCATTTGTCAAGTAACAAGTTCATAATGGATATGAATTTAGTAAAAGTACAGCAAACACTACAGAAGGAAAGGGAAATTATAAAATCATTATGCTGATGCAAATTTTAACATCCATATAATTAGCTGCATAATGCTAAAAAGTTCTTTTCTTTGGTAATAATGGAGTTTATGGACAGTCATTTGAATTTTTATTTTTTATTTGTTTATTCATTTTTTGTGGTCAGCTCAGCCCACCCTAGTGATGGGGCTGGCCTTTTATGTGGTGCCGGGGATTGATCAAATCATGACTGGTCCCTGTGCTTGCCTATTCTTGCCTAAGCAGTGCTTTAGACCACTGAGCTATCTTGCCAGTGCTTGAATTTTTAATTTATCATTTATTTTTAACATTTTGACACACAAATATTGACCCTGCTTCTCAAACTTGGGTTTTTATTATCCATTATACATGTTTGTAATATATGATTTTTACATTCTTTGTGGGGAGGTGTACATGTACATAACATACTTCAATTCTTGTTTTTCCTCTTTTCACCTCCTCTCTTCATCTGTTGATTCACTTTCCATTTGAGAAAGATCTATCTTCCTGCTTCCTTTTATTACCTTTTATTTCATTCTTTATACTTTATTTTTCTCATATAAGATAAATGTGCTATTTAAGGCTGTGTGTTTGACTTATTTCTCTTAAAGTTATAGTCTCAGGATACAACAATTCTCCTACAAATCACTCAGATTTTCCCTTCTTTATGGCAGAATGTATATAAATACCACATATTCTTTATGTATTCATCTGTTAATGAAAACAGATTTAGGATTATGGATTGTACAACTATAAATATACATATGCATGTTTCACTATAATGTGATATCTTTCCGTCTTTTGTGAAGATACATAAAATTGGAGTTGCTGAACTGAATTGAAGTTTTTGTGTTAGTTTTTTAAAGACTCTCCATCCTGATTTCCATGGTGATTGTACTAGCTTGCCTTCATAACCCTGAAACATCAAAATTCAATTATTATAGATGTTACTTGGTTCTAAAACCAAAAATTATTACATTTATAAGTATTTATTATATCTTTATAAGAAACATTCAGTCTCTATCAGAGGTAGAACTGTTACTTACGTATATCATATCTTTTTTCCTTTCTCCACACTCCATTTTTACAAAGTCCAAGAGATGATGAAGGCTGGCATTGGCATGTTTGAGGTGTCTGTATTATAGTAGAAGATTCCTTAATTATGAAGCCATAAGAAAATTGAGGAGCTTCTTGTTTCCTATTATTTTTCTTCTTTAAGAGAAGTGAAAGAGAAAAAAACTAGAACTCTAGAAAGAAAACATTCATTGTAGGAACAGGGTAAGGTTCTTTACTCTCAAAATGTAAACATATGCATGTGGATAACATTAGGAAGGTTCTGTCATATAACTCTTTGAATGGACGGGAATGGCTCTACAATGAGCGGTACAAGTGGCTATGGGTCTAACCACTGCTGAGGGAGAAGAAAAATGAATAAGAGGGAGAGATCTGAATCTCTTTTAGCATGTCAATTTCCATTTTTCAGAAACACTTAACCTTGCAGAAACATGAAGATATTCCCTTTACTTCCTAATGTTTCATATTTCTTAATGATATATTTATCTTGCCATTTCTTAACTTTACAATTTTAGTCCGCACATATAAAGCAACTCAGACCTTCATCAACCCATCCCCAGTAGTAAATCTCGACCCCATAACTCCTTATGTAGTTGTGTAATAATTTTAGTTAGAATGATAGTCAGAATCTATGTTATTGTTATGGTACAAATTACATTTACTGTTGACTTTTATACCTTGAAGAACCTTTTGAACTGTGACTTGCTCTAATCTCAGAGCAGCTCTGTAGGCCTGTAGCAGCCACTCTCCACCTCTCACCACATTTTCCACATTCCTAACTTTATCTGTAGCTGGGGAAGACTGCATGCTATGATCTCAGACCCAGCTTCTTCTGGCATTGCCCTAACTAAAGCTCAGCCTCCTTCTCTAATGTGGCTAAGAAGTGAGAGGTAATATTGATCCCTGGGCCAGAGGATACTGGATTACTATTTCTACCCATTCCTCTACAAGGGAGCTATTCTTGGGAACATTAGAGGAGCTTCTCACAAGGGTCCTCTGGAATAAATCGTGTTTGCTTATAAAGTGATCTCAGTAAGTGCATCTTTATATTGGATTCTCCTGTTTTTTATTTGGCTTGTTCTTTACTTCTGCTCTTGTTGGATTATCTCTCTCATCAACCCTACCTATGTCTTTATTGTAGGGTCTATAGATGGAATCTAATCTAATCTAATTTCCTTCACCATTATACAGAAGATATTCTCAATCTTTTCCTTGGGTGAAAGTCCCTACTTGTTCTCTTGGACTATTCTGCTGGAGGATGTTGTGCTGGCTGTCTCAATGAATTTTGGATGAGCTCTGGTCCTCATCTTAGCATCACTGCCTGGCTCCAGAAGGGAAGATGATGCACTGCTCAGTCTCATGGAGAAGTCTGGTGCATTAGCTTTCCTAATGAGAACTCCGCTTTCTTCATTGCTGGAGGATCTTGGCACCTCGCTGTTGCTAAAAATGACCATAGTATTTTTAGGGGAGCTCTGGAGCTTACTTAAAATGTTGTTTCCTAGCTGTAGTTCAGATCCCTCAGCCTACTGGCACAGATCCTTCATCCCACTGTCATAGACTAGCTTCTACCACTGACCTTCAGGGCTTTCCCGCACTTCTTGTATTTGATTCTTGGGTGATTCCTTATAAAATAATATTATAAAATGTGCCGTGTATTATATTGCTTCCCTTGCAAAAACCCAAAACCACGATACCCACCAAGAGTGGTGAAGGGTACCTTTCTCCACACAGACTTTTCATCATTTTTTATTAGTTGATTTCTTTATGATAGCTATTCTTTCCAGAGTGAGATGGAATCTCAGTGTCATTTTAATTTTCATTTCTCAAACGACCAGTCTTGTGGAACATCATATGGCATTTGTTTGCCATTTGTGTTTCTTAACCTGAGAAGTGTGTATTCATCTCAGATGCACATTTTTGGATTGGACCTTTGCTGGCCTGACTTTTTCAGTTCTTCACATATTGTACATAGCAGTTGTTTGTCTGAGTAACTGTTGGTTAAGTTTTTCTTCTGAATTTGTAGGTTTTCTTTTCAGTCTGCCGGTGATTTTTTTTTTTTCTTTTGATGGGCTGAAACCAGTTGTTGACTTTTTGGAGTAGTTTCCATTCAGTTTTGTTTTTGTTTATAAATTCTCTGCCTGCCCCTTTTCTTCAGGTTTTACCTACTTTCTCTTTCAGTATATTTAGTGCTTCTGTTTTAATGTTTACATCTTTAATTCATTTTGACATAAGTTTAGTTTCATGATGATAGATCTGGACTTAATCTTAGCCTTTATGTTGAGGAAAGCCAATTTTCCCAGCATCACTTATTAAAGAAGATATCTTTCTTCCAGTGAACATGTTTGGCTCCTTTGTCAAACATAAGGTGGCTGAATGTGTTTGTAGTTATGTCTGCATCTTCTAATCTGTTCCACTGATCTTTGTGTATTTTTTATTATAGTATTATGTTGATTTTTAGAAGTATGTTGATTACTTTCAAGCCAGGGATTTTAATGCCTCCTGCCTTGCCTTTTCTGGGCAGGATTGCCTTTGCTATTCTAGGTCTCTTCTGGTTCCAAATTAATCTTATAAATGCTTTCTTCAGATCTCTGAGGTATGTTGATGGTATTTTGATACCATTGCATTAAATCTGTATAACAGTCTTAGGAGTATAAGCATTTTCACAATGTTGTTTTTCTTATCCAGGAATAACGAATGTTTTCCATTTTTCTGAAATCCCCTTTGATTTATTTTTTTTTTCAGAGTATTGATATTTTCATCATATAGATTTCTACTTACTTTGCTAGATTAATGCATAAGTATTTCATTTTGTGGATGCTATTGAAAAGGATGCTGTTCCTCTAATTTCTCTTTTAGTGAATTTGTTGTTTTTGTAGAGGAATTCTTTTAACTTTTAGGTGTTGACTTTGTATTCTGCTATGCTGCTGAATTTGTTTATTAATTATAGGAGTATCTTGATGGAGTTTTCCTGGTCTTCCATGTAGAGTTTTATGTCATCTATGAATAATGATAGTTTTACTTCTTCCTTTCTAATTCATATTCCTTTAATTTCTTTCTCTTGTCTACTGGCTCTGGCTAATATTTTCAGATGTATTTTGAATAGGAATGGTAATAGTGGACATCTTTGTCTTGTACCTGATTTTAGAGCAAAAGTCTTTTCTTTTATCCATTTAGAATGATATTAGCCATTGGTTTATCTTAGATGACTTTTATCAGGTTGAGGTATAGATAATCTATGCCAATTTTCATTAGGATTTCTTTTTAAGTAATTAATGAATGTTGGACTTCATCAAAAGCTTTTCCTACATTTGTTGAGATGATCATGTGAATTTTGTTTTTGGTTCTATTGATATAATGTATTAGATTTATAGATTTATGTATGTTCAAGAATCCCTGAATCCCTGGGATGAATACCACCAGGTCATGGAGTATAATCTACCTAATGATTTTCTGCATTCTGTTTGCTAATTCTTTACTGACAATGTTTATGTCCATGTTCCTGAGGGATATTAGTCTATAGTTCTCTTTTTTGATTGGATCTTTTTACAGTTTTGATGTCAGTGTGATACTCCAGAACTGAGTTAGGGACAATTGCTTCCTTTTCAATTTCATTGAAGATTTTGAGGAGTATTGTAATTAAATATTCTTTACATCTCTCGAAGAATTCAGCTGTGAATCCATCAGGACCTAGGCATTTCTTTCTTGGTAGTTTTTAAATTACATTTGCAGTTTTATTAACTGATACTTGATTATTTAGAATTTTTATATTTTCTTGATTCAGTTTTGATAATTCATATGTATCTAGGAAGATGTCCATCTATTCTGAATTTTCCATATTGTGAGAGTAAAAATTTTGGATAAAAGTATGGATAATCTTCTGAGTTTATGTAAGGTCCATAGTAATTTCACCTTTTCTATTCCTTATTGCTTGAATTTGAGTTTTTCTTTCCTTTCTTTGATGAGGTTGGCTGGAAGCTAATCAATTTTATTTAATCTTTCAAAAAACCAACTGTTTGATTCTTTAATTCTTTGTATTGTTTTCTTTGTCTCAGTTGCATTCATTTCTGCTCTTATATTTATAATCTCCTCCTTTCTTTGAGCTTTAGCTTGACTTGCTCTTTTTCTAAAAGCTTGTGGTGCAACATTAGGATATTTATTTGTTTTAGCCTATTTTCCTCATGCCAGAGTTCACCACCTTAATTTTTCCTCTGATTACCACTTTCATTGCATCCATAAATTCTGGTAAGTTTTGTTTGAATTTTTATTGGATTATAGATATTTAATTTTTTTCTTTAATTAATCTGTGACCCATTTTTTAAGGAGGGTATTATTTAATTTCCATTTGTTTATGTGTTTTTTCAGTTTCTTTTATTCTTAATTTCTAGTTTCATTGCATATGGTCAGATAATATGCATAGAATAATTTCAATTCTCTTACATTTACATAAGCATGTTCTATGAACTAAACATAGATAACTATTGTGTATTTTAGAGAATGTCCCATTTTTAGCTGAAAAAGAGGTTTATTTATATGTTGTGTGGAACACTTTGTAAATGTCTACTAAGTCCATATTTTCAAAAATTTCATTCATTTCTGCTACCACTTTGATAACTTTTTGGCTACTACATCTATCTCTTTGAGATAATGAGTTGTTAAGGTCCCACATTAAGAGTGTATTATTGATTATTTGATTTTTCACATGTCCTTTAAAATTTGTCTCATATAGTTGGTTCCTCCCATATTTAGTGCATATTTATTTATCATTATTATTCTCTTCCTCTCCAAGTTTTCCCCTAACCAGTATGTAATCACCTTCTTTATCTTGTTTGATCATTCTTAGTTTGAAGTTCACATTGTCTGCAAGCAGAATAACCCTTCTTTTTTTCTGAGCTCCTGGTGAATGTAATATTATTTTCATTCTTTTGACTTTCAGCTTAAATTACTTTTGAGTTAAATGTGTTTCTTATATACAGCATATTGTTGGATTTTGTTTCTTGCTCTACTCTGATAATCTATTTCTTTTAATTTGTGAATTGAGGTCATTTATGATTGTGCTTATAACTGATATGTATTGGCTGGTCTTTGTCATGTTATCTTTGTCATGTTGGTTCCCTACTTTTCCTGTTTAATTGCTTGCCTTGCTGGGTGGTTTCTTTCTGTTGTTGTTTATGGAATTGTGGTTGTTATGTTCTCTTTCTAGAATATCTTTCAATATTCCTTGTAAGGTTGGGTTGGTGTTCATGAATTTCTTTAGTTGTTATTTGTCATGGAAGTATTTTACTTCTCCAATGATTTTGAAAGATAGTTTTGAAAAGTATATCAATCCTGGGTTTAAAGTTGATTTCTTTCAGGATTTGAATTGTTTCACTCCCAGCTCTGCTTGACTTGAAGGTTTGTGTTGAGAAATCTGCTGTGATTCTGATGGATTTTCATTTAAATTCCATCTATTTATTTTCTCTAATAGTTTTTAATGTGTTGTTCTTGTTTTGAACCTCTGGTATCTTCAGTATTACATGTCTTTGTGTAGGTTTATTTTGGTTGATGCTATTTGTTGTTCTATGTGCCTCACTCAACTATATGTCAGATTCTTTCCCCATGCCTGCATTCTTGGGAAGTTTTGTGCTATTACTTCTGCAAATAGTCTTTCCATGTCATTTGCATCAATTCCTTCTTTTTCATTGACACTTCTCTGTCTTATATTGTTCATCTTTGTGCCATCTTGTAACTGATGAATTATTGTTTCCTGGTTCCCTGTTACTTTCAGAGATCTTCCTTTTCCTGGTCACTAGCTGCAATGATGTATTCAAGGTCTGAATGTCTATCTTCAGTTTCATACAAAAGGTTTTGCAAGTTTTTAATATAATTTTAAATTTCTGGCACATCTCTTAGAATCTGTTTCATGCATTGTATTTCTTTCTTATATTGTTCATTCGATTTTTCACTCGTGCTTCTGTGCGCCTCCATTTTTTTAACCAATGTCTTCTTTAGATATACTCAGAAATTCTTACATTATGATTGTCATTACTTTTTCTACCTGAGAGATTATTTCTGATTTGATTTCCTCTATATTCATCTGGCATTGTTTCTTCACTTCAGTTGCAATCATCCCAAATATTTTAAGTGTGAGATTTTCATTTTTTTTTCTAAGCAAATGTCTTACATTTACTCACCTATATAAGTAAAACTGTAACTTTTGCATCTGACAAGGTCAGTCAAATTTTTACTTTTTTACACTTTTATTCATTTTAATGAGAAAGATAAAGTAGCAATGAAATAGTTTCAAAACAGGTTAGAACATTTACAAAAATTAATACATTGCATAGTGTTGTTTTCATAGTAGTTATTCAGACAACAAGATGCAGACACAATATCTTCTCTAAACAACATTAGTACAAACTTTTACTCAGTGAACTAACACAAAGTAGCTGTATATCTACTCTCTTGAATATATATATATATATATATATATATATATAATTTTTTTCTTTCCTCCCCTTTTTGTCCACAACAAAACTGTATTTTATTTACACTTTTGTGAAGTTAGAAACACATAACACTAAATTGCTTAGCAACAGATAGCAATCTTTGACCAAATAGAATGGTTATCTCAGGAGTGAGGTAACTTGTTTGCTTTAGGCACTGGGTCAAGTCCCATTTACATATATTTGATCAATTTCCTAGCTTCGGGGCTCCCAACATATCCCCCTTTTCCATTTTGTTTTTTCAGAGATGGGTGTTCCACTAGGGTTAGGGAAGCTGTTTTTGGAGTTTTTAGAGCACCTTTTCATACTTGATGCCAGTTCAAATATTGCAGGTACTTGAATTCAGGAAAACAACTGAATATAGTCCAATAGTCCATATTAGTAGTGGGTTATCAGAAGAACTGGTAATTGTTAGAAGTTGTTGACTGGAGACTTTTATAGCTCATCATATTAATATGGAGTTATTTTTCATACCTCATGGTTATACTTTTCTAATGGATTATTAAGAACAAGCTAAAGCAATACCTATATAACTAAAAATGTAACTTTTTGTTTCTGATGTCAGTCAAATCCCTTCAGGGTTTATGCTGGAACCATGTACAGCATCTTGTAGATCTTTTGTCAGTGTCAGCAATCTGGATGAGTCATGGTCATTGCTTGACCAATTTGCTCCCTGTGAAAGCCTGAGAGAATTTTTTCCTCTAGATGACTCTCCCTAGGTGCAATATATATTGTTGATCACGTTCCTCTGTAGCTCCATAAACTCTTGATCTGAAAATTTTGAACAATACTGAGTTATAAGATGTCACTGCACAGTTTCTCTGTCCTGAGTCCTCACTGACTTTGAAGTGCTCGGGACAAAATATTAGCTATTCTTGTATCCCCTCTATTTTCATAATTTTTGTTCTGCAGACTTTAGGTGTCAAACATTGAGAAGAGAAGCTTAATGATATTATCCTGTAATGGAGGCAGTTGAGTGCAACATCACTATCAGTCTGAATATCAAACATCTTAGACATAACAAGGAATTGCTATTTTCCAGAAACCATCGATATTCTAAACTTTAAATCACTATAGAATGTTAAAAAATACAATTACACATATTTACACATAAATTTAGAAATCAAACCTTATATAGCGTTGTAGAAGGACAATCCTGTGAAATTTCTTTTCTCATCTCGTTTTTTTATTGACTTTTTAAAAAATTACTTTAAAGAACATATACCAATAATTAGTATAACATTAGAAACAGTATGCATTTAGATGACAAAAAATGGCAGGTGTTTCAATCATGGTTTTAGTATGGCACATTGTTATCCTCACTGAAGTTGCTTAGTTCACAGATTGCACCGTATAGAGTTAGTCATGGTGAGAATTCTATCCATTAACTGATATCTTCAAAAATCAGACAGAGATTCTCAGGATCATTGCCTTAAACATCTTCTTTAAATTAATGTATGGTTTTGCCCTGACAGATTTTTAATTTTTCTCCTTTCTCTGTCTTCGTTGTTTAATCCTTAAGTTCTTGCTTTCCATTTAACTGTGTTATATTTGAAATTTTTATATTTTTACTTTTGACTTCTTACTCTAGGGAGACAACATGATATCTGTACACGTGAGCCTGGTTTATTTCAATTATGAGTATAACTTCATGTTGCATCTACTTATACATGAAGGCTTCGAGTTTATAATTCTTTATAGCTGAGTATAAAAACCATTGTATAAAAACACCACATGTTATCATCCATTCTTTGGCTGGCTGGCATTTTTGTTGTTTCCAAGAATTGACTATCACAAATTGAGCTTCAATAAATANATATATATATATATATATATATATATATATATATATATCACGATGATGTGATGTTTTCAATTCTTTTGTGAAAATTGCCAGAAGTAGGATAGCTGATTTGAATGGGATTTCCAGTCCTAGTTTTTGAGGAGTCTTCACACTGGTTTCCATAATGGTTGCACCAGTATACATTCCCCTCAGCAGTGGAGAAAGGTTCCTTTTTCCTCACAACTCTTCCAACATTTCCTGTTGGTTGATTCTTTATGATAGCCATTCTTTCAGGGGTGAGAAAGTATTTTAGTGTTGTTTTAGTTTGCATTTCACAAAGAGCTAGTGATGTGGAACATATTTTAATGTATTTATTTGCTTATTGTATTTCTTCTTCTAAGAAGTGTGTGTTCATCTCGTATGCCCATTTTTGGAGTCTTTAAATTTTGGGATCTGAATGCTTTTTAGTTCTTTATACAGTCCAGATAGAAGACCTTTGTCTGAGTGCCTATTAGTTAAGATATTTTTCCCAATTTGTAGGTGGTCTTTTCCCCCGTTAGTAATTTCTTCTGATGTATAAAAACTTCTCAAGAAGAGAAGTTCCCAGGTGTTAATTCTTTAAAGTATTTTCCATACAGTTTGATTTTTGTTCATGAACTATTTGCCTACCCACATATCTTCAAGAGTTCCTGGTGTGCCCACCTACAGGAACTCTCTGCAACAAAACCCAGGCAAGGAAAGTGAGTGAGACCCTCTACTGTACCCTCAGGAACCCTCCATAGCAACACCCCCCAGCAAACCTGCTTAGTGAGTGCAAACTTCTTCAGTGCACTCTGGACCACGCATATCCAGCCCAAGCCCAGGTCCAGGGAGTGTGTGGGAGAGTTTCTGGCTCCCATACACTGATTGCAGGAACTTTCTGGACCAAAACCCAGGCATGCCATGTGGGTGACATCCTATGATGCACCTTCGAACCTCTCCACACCTCTGGAGCCCATCTCCCAAGCCCACCAAGGGGCACAACAGGTTCACTTCCAAGGGCTGCAGCAGGAAGGAGCTGAGAACAACAGCTAGACCCAAGCCAGACACAACTGGATAAACTCAAACTTAATAGATCAGCACCCAAATTTTAGTAAGTGCTAAGATTACAACTGCACCAAAGCTCTACACCAAAGGTCAGAGGTCAGTGCTATACAAAATGACAAAGAGAAA
>NDGM011185492.1:0-13277 GCA_002564305.1 Octomys mimax
CTTTGCTAAGCTTGTTCTAAGTAGGTGCTTTAGACCACTGAGCCATCTCACCAGCCCACCGGTGCATGTTTAAGCCATTTAAGGGCTCTAGACATCTACCCTCAGGAGAACAGACTTAAAAGAAGCAAAATACGTGCTAGTAGAGAAAGGAGGAAAAGATGCTGCGGCTGATTCACTTCTCATTATATGCCCCTCTGCTGCCTGTTTATCTACTGCCAGCATGATATTAATATCTCCAAACCACCACAGAATTAGCACTTCTCAAAATCCACTCCCACAAAGAGGCTGCTGTGCTGGCCACCCTGTCTCCTGAGTCACCGCATAAGCATGCTGGCAAATGCTGTCATTATCACAGAGTTGTGTTTGGCAGCTCCGAGAAGGTAGCAACCCCAAATCAGCAGATGTAGATGTTGCTACATGGAGAGGATTTAACTAAGGTTGTCACCAAGGAGCCCTAATGGGGCAGGAGAGAAGCTCCACCTACCAAAGAGCTAGTGACAAGGATAGGAAGGGGGGTAGGGGCCAACTCTACTTCTGACAGTTTGATACGTCTTGGCAATTTTAAATGCCAAGAGAATAAAGAAATATCTGTTACTGCATTATGATTTACTGAACACTGACATTTTACAGCCAATACATGGGGGCTGGAGGAGAAAGCTGGAATCAGAGCACAAGCAAGGAAAATTTCACAGATGAGCTTCCAGTACTAAGCACAACTCTTTAATGATCTGGTCCTATTAATGCTGCTCAAATCAATTCCCAGAATCACTGAGTACCTGCCAGGCCGGCACAGCACCTAGGGCACAAGCCCTTGCTACCTTTCATCGTCCTTGCCCTCTTTATCCCACTAGAAAACGTTGACAGTTAAGATTTGCCACACGCATGCTCACTCCACACTCTTCCCACGGTTTGCCTCTCCCTTCCTTCTAAAACTCAGCATCAGAGAGCTGTGTTCTCTCAGTTTCTTATCCTAATTACAGATTTCCCCTGGAGGAACAGTTGTAGTACTGGTGCGTAGCAGTAAAAAGGGAAAAAAAATACATGAAATAATAATAACCTTCATTATTGGGCATTTACTATATTCCAGGCATGGAGACTCGCACGTATTCTCTTTATGGTGCACCCCCCCATAAAGCATCATAAATTATCAAGTAATAAGTACTGCAATTACTAACTCAGTGTCTACCTTCCCTGCTAAACGATGAGCTCTGTGAGGGCAAGGGTCACATTTTTCTTACTCTCTACACCATTTGCTAGCAAGTACTCTGCACAAGTCAGACAATAAATATTTTCTGAATTGAATTATTTAGTTCATTTGGGGTAAGAATGATTTTTCAATGTAGCAATTATAGTAATTTATTGTACTTTTGCTTTAAAACATCCAGAAAAAAAAATTCAGATTTTTTTAAGTGTAAGAAAAACACCCAGTCATTTTGTAAATATAATGCTGGAACATATTTTTCTAGTCAAGTTTGCTAGGTGTAGAAACCAGGACAGTAAGTTTCTCCATGCCTTCCCAGCTTTTGCCTTTTTCCTCCCTGTTATCTGACACGGCAATATGAAAAGCGAGTAGGAGCCAGTGAGAACAGAATTAGCCTAGATCCATGTGCTTGACTGTCTCATTCATTTCTTTCGGCTGCTAATGAAAGGTCAGGAGATTTTCTTTGGCTAAATATGGCTCAGAACCCAACACTAGCACGTCGATAGGCTGCCCAGTAAAAAAAGAGGACATTTAGTTGTGTGCCATTACATTATGCTGTTTCAGACAAATTTATAAGTTCTGCTTTCTTGAGTGTATCAGTAATTCTATCCCAATTATACATGTCTGGCATGGCTGGATGATTCATAATCAGCATGTAGAAAAGGACCCCACAGCCTTGGAGGTCTAACGGTCTGTCATCTCTCTCGGTACTGGAATTAGTGCTGGGATTGAATGTCATCTCCGAAGGAGAAACTGAGGGTTCTATTAAAAATGAACACTTCCTGCAGGCATCATCAAGTGTTCCTGACAGAAACACAACAGCATGGGTCTCCCAAGCAGGCTTTGTACAAATTCTCTAAGTAGTTGGCGTTTTCCCTTCCCACTCCTTTCCATATAGTAACAGGTTGTAGCAAGCTCACACTTTTCCACTACATGACAATGGGGAAACCATCAGTTCTTCTGTTCACGGAGCCAACGTGTTTCACGCCCATACAGGAGAGCAGGAATCTTAAAAAGTAAACTTCCAGGCTGCTGTGGTGGCCTATGGCTGTTCTCTGAGCACTTGGGACACTACGCATTTGAGGCCAGTCTGGGCTTCATAGTGAGACTTCATCTCAAAAAATTCAAACCAAAACAAAGAGTAAAATTTCACTCTTACCAGTTAAGTGTTTGATTACATTTGCCTCACTTCCTCATTGTTTATACCACCCCAACACTGAAATAAATAAAATATTGCCAGGTGAGATAATTGTCTAAAACTGTTTAAATTATACACAACTCCTATGTGATTTTCATACTGAAGAACACATCCCTTTTCTTGACCCATTTCAGAATAACTGGCTAACATTTATACCATCACCTCTCGAGACAGCCTATGTGTATTTCCTATAATCCAGACTCTTCCTGCACATTCTAAAAGTGAGTAGAACTAGGATCTTAACAGACTCATTACTACAATCTAAACCACAAACGAACTGTTCTAATGTAATACTTAAGACAAAAGGACCTACAGCAGCAGCCCACTTTCATCAGTGGAAGCTACGTCCCAAGACTACCAGTTGATGTCTGACGCCTAGGACGGTACTGACTCCTCTCTACTGCCAGCCCTGTCTGTGCCATCTTGAAAATATTCACATATAAAAAATTTTATTTATACTAACCATGTATACTTTTGTCACTTCCTGAACAATACAGAATACCAACTATGTACATAGTATTTAAGTTGTATTAGGTACTGTAGGTGGTCGAGAAAAAATTGAAAAGTACATGTGAGGATACGCATAAGTTATATGTGCATAAGTTATATGCACATACTGCGACACTGTATGTAAGGGACTCAAGCATCCATGGGTTTTGGTATCTGTGTAGCATATTAGACTCAATCACCAAAATAACAGACAGACAACTGTGCTTTTAGGTGGTGCTGTACTTTCATGCTTTTTTTCTTTCCTACAAATGCTCGACCTGCCAACTTTGTAAATTAGGTAAAGAATGAAAAATAATAATAGAACAGCTGTAACAATATACTATAATGGCAGTTAAATAAGTATATTCTCCCAAAGTGCCTTCTTAAAGCTAGGTGTGGTACCATATTCCTATAATCTCAGCACTTGGGAGGCTGAGGCAGGAGGACAGCCTCAGAGTTCAAGGTCAGCATAGATTGCATAACAAGATTCTGTCTCAAAAAAAAAAGTGTATGTAACAGCTTCATCTTTGCATACCTGAATTGCTATTATCATGGCTCTTGCCCTCTAGGGCCATTATTAAAATAATTGGTTGACTAAACATAAACAACACAATAGAATGCCAGTCAATCTAAAAACCAAGACTGCTGCTAAGTCACTAAAGGGACCACACACAGTGTAGATCATCTGGACAAAGAGATGACCCACATCCTGGACAGGATGGCATGAGATTCAATCATGCTGTTTAGAATGGCACATAATTTATAATTTATGAACTATTTCTAATTGTTTTCATTATCTATCTATCTATCTATCTATCTATGTTTTGTTTTGGACTGGGAATTGAACTCAGGGGCTCACGCTTGCCCGGCAGATGCTGTGCCACTGAGCTATGTCCCTGGCTTTCATTTGACATATCTGGACTGAGGCTGGATATGAATATTTGAAACCTCAGGTAAGCAAGGATGGCTGCAGTTCAGTCAGGTATTCCACCATTCAGCTGTCCAGTGTCTTTAGTCTGGAGCCATTGCTTTGTCTTTGTTTGACTCATACGGCCCTGATATTTCTGGAGAATACAAGCTAGTTATTTTGGTTTGCATATTTCTTAATGAATAGATTTAAGTTATCAAGTGATTTATAATTTCTTGATAATTTTACCTTAGATCACTTGATTGGGGTGGTGTCCACCAGGCTTCTCCACTCTTCCTCTTTGTAATTAATAACTACTTTGTGGGGAAACACTTTGAACTATGTGATTTTCATTACCGAACTCCCAAGTTGTTCATTTATTTAGTTGTACACATATTAGAATGGCTTTGTGAGACATCATTTTCCCCAAAAGTTTTTAATCCGTTGCTACTTTTCTTCCTTTTGCTGTGCAAACTGTTCCTGTTAGGCCAGTGGGAGCAGGGACAAACTGGCTTCAGTATCACTTGGATAAGTCCTCTATCATTCTTTGAGTTTTCCCTTTTTTTTCTGGCACACTATGTTCCAGGTTTATCATGTAATGTCTTCCCCAGCTCTGGAATTAGCCATTTCTCTAAGGAGCCTACGTTTACATCTATATTTACTTCTATACTTCTATTTCTATATCTAACTGTTGAAAATTATATGGCCATCACAAAAACGTGCCTTTGGGCTTGCTGACTGCAGAAGTGTAACTGACTGACAGCCCAGCTGCTGTGCGCTGAAATCCAGCACGGCTATTTCAGCCAGGGCTATGCTTTCTACCAGCTGCTCCAAGCCAGTAACTGAGCCAGCAGAGCTCCAATGATGGACCTAGAGGAGACACAGGACTCCGCGGATGGGCAGTGTGGACTGTCTCAGTCCATTTTCTGTCCTTCTAATAGAATATGTGAGACTGGATAGCAGGGAGAAGAGGAGAGGTGAGGGGGCCAAGGGGAGAGAACAAAAGCGAGGAGACAGGATTTATTTGGTGCATGGTACCAGACGCTAAGAAGTTTCAAAGTAGTGACTGAGATGGAGAACCTTTTTTAAAGACCAAGGGCCCAGACTGCAATGTCAAATAGACTTACTGTCATAAACCGCCAACACTGCAATTAACCTGAAATACTGAGGTTTCAGTTTAGAAAAAACAACACGGACATTAACATCTTTTGTCTTAAAAGAAAAACACAGTAACAGCACTTTCAGTGAAACAATGTTTTATTGAAAGGTAGAAAGTTTGTGTGTTTGGCGAGCTTTTGCACAACTAATGTGATCTTTGCTCTTGTGTGCATACTGATAATTTGTCAAACTTTGACTGGGTTGGTGACTTGGGTCATGTCAAAAGAAGGCTCCATGTGCCCACCGTAGCACACATGCATATGTTCAGTACCCCTGTCCTAGACCATGGTGGTGGTATCTGACTAGATCTTCCTATTGTAAGTTTTTAAAGACAGGGTTTTGGTTATCTCATAAATTGTTGACAGTTGTGGGAGATAAAAGCACTTGGGCTTGCTTTCTTAAAAACTGCTCTGCACTGGGCCTAGTGGTACATGCTTATAACTCCAACATGTGAGGCAGGAGGGTCACCACGAATTTGAGATCAGCCTGGGCTACATGGTTGAGTCCAAGGTCAGCCTTAACTATAGAGCAAGAACCTGTCTAAAAAAAGAAAAGGAAAAAGAAAAGAAAGGAAAGGACAGGGACAGCAAAGGCAAGGCAAAGCAAGGCTCTGGTGATAGTCCCAGGTCAATGCATTAATACATCCATATAGGCTCTGTCCCCAGGACCCAAACCCCTCTGATTAGGCACCACCTCCCAACACTGTTGCATTACCCAATGCAAGCTCCCAGCATGTATACCTAAGGCAATACATTTAAACTACAGTAAGGTCTCAATATCGGGTTTATGGGAATTATCTTTATCACTGCCCCACATCCCATACTTTCCCTAACCACCCTTCCTCCGTCTCTACCCTTCTGCACCAGGCTTCTCTACACTGTGCTATGACTTTTCCAGCCTCCCATAGCCTTCCTCCCATTTTCCCTCAGAGGCATCTTCTTTGATTTATGTCTTACACAGTTAGTCTATCTTGCTACTTGCTTTTTTGGAGGACCTGAACCAACACACTGAGAGTTAATAGAGACACCCACGCAATCCCAATGCAACACAAGTTGTTCTCCCTTCCCTATCTGGAACTTCTCTGACAGTGGGTGGGCTTAGCTTCAGTACTTTCACTTACAGGATGGCTCCTCCCATATGTGACCAATCTTGTACCACTGCTGTCACTTCCTCCTCAGTGGATGCCCTGGCTCTGTGTCACTGTTCATTTACCCTCCTACTGGGCTCTAGCATCCAAGCCAGACATGCCCCCTGAGCAGATATGCCTCTCTGATCTGTGCTAAGTGCTGCAAGACAAATGCATTTCTGTTCACCTACAGACACCACCCACTACTAGCTTTCCAAAGAGTCAAACAGTAAAAAAGCAGGGAAAGCTTCTCAAGGGTGCTCTTGCTTCCTGATAAGAAAATTTGATGAGATGCTATACATTTGCCTTATGGTTATACTTTCAGTCAAAGGTAATGCATAGTTCAATGGAAAAAATAAAACGTAAAACCTTCCCTACACACACATTCTGTGCTGTTAATGGGTGGGGGCCTATAAGTAGAGCTAACACAAAGGGGAGATGCTACATGATAAAACAGAAACTGGGCTCAGTGGATAAAGATCAAGAGTGGGCACAGGAATAATAACTTAACTCACCCCTGCATGCCTATCCCTTCCTTCTTTAACTGAAAAGGGTAATAGATAACTCTGTGGCTCTGGCTCACGGATCTTTATCTAGGTCTTTGAGCTTAACATTTTATCAGTCACTGAAGTGTCCAAGGAAACTACAAAAACAGAGTATTTTCCTTAAGGCAAATGCATGTGGCACATATAAGAATAGAGTGAACCATAAAGAAACACTTCTGCAATATATTTTAGTCAAGGTTAAAGGATTGAACAGTAATTAATAGCTCATTATATTCAGAAGAGTCACTGCAACTATAGTGATATGTAGCTCAGACATATGCATCCACATGCATGCATCCACACTTAGCATACAAATTCTGTGCAGTAATTTCTAGGTACTGTGGTCAAATTTTATAAACTCAGCACAAAATGCATACCATGCCTGCTTACTGTGAGACATAAGGCAGGTATCCTGGGCCTCGTTACCTATGACCGCAAAGGTAGACATCCCACTGCTGGAAAAATGCCTCTACTTCACAACTGTACATATTGGCTGTAGTTTAGTATAGGCAGCTTCGCAAGTGCCAGGATGGAAATCCCCAGTATTGATTTTGGACATACAAGATGGCTGACCTTCCTTCCCGTCAGTTGTCGAGGCAATGCTCTTCTGTGGATCTGATTTATGAGTGAAGCCCTAGGGTGCTAGTACCTTTCTTTGCAAGCAAGTTAGAGAAAAGTAGAAAGGAAAAGTCACCAAAAGCTCACATGGGTAGAAAACAATTTTCTTGCTCTGTGCAGTGCCAGGCTCCCGTCAGAGCTCTCTGCAAGTTCACATTAGGACCTTTTGCACAACCAGGTTCTTGGAGGTAGGAATCTGACAATTGCAGGCTTGTGACAGAATTGACTTTGAGAAGCTGACAAAATATGCTTAATGAAGGGTAAGGAGAAAGTTCTATAGGAAAAGCCTGGAGACGATGGGCATTGAACAAATATCTTGCAGTGAGAGATTGTTTTCTAGTCATGCATCAAATGGAAAAAGTCCTATAAAGCAAAAGTGTTTCCAAAAGCTGTTTTGATGACATCTCCAAGAACTCTGTGCCTCTCTCACCGACGTCTTTGAGCCCCCAGTCTCTGCTGACTGAACTGACTTTTTGGTCTCCCTGTCTGTTTCACAGCAAGCCAGGAGTTACTTCTTACATAGCCAAGCTGCAGCTGCCAACAAGAGATTCCGTTTGGAAGAACCAACAACTAGAAATAGTGGAGAAATAGTGGAAAGTAGCACATACCCTTGGTCAATTTATTCAATCTCCTATCTTTTCTATTTTTCACTTCCCCTGTAAACTTATGTAGTTCTAAAATTGACTGAAATTGATTTTAAATTCTTTTTACACTGAATGGTTCCTTTTTTTTATTGAACGATTCTTTCTATTACCAAGATAGCCACAGAGGATCTGAACAGTGGCTAGAGACTTTCCCAGCATTCACAACACAGATTGAAAACAGAAGAAGATTCATTTAAATGCTTCTATGTTCTTAGCCAGGCTTGGTAAGCCAGGCTTTGGTAAGTAGGGTGAAGTGAGGGGGAAAATAAAAAATTCAAAGATTATCAGGGCATAGTAAGGTCTAGAGAGTTTTGGGGAAGAGCATATGTGCTCCAGGCTCCTAGAGCCAGGTGTCTGTCTCTGATGACCCCCAACCCAGCTGCATTACAAAGCAGAGTGAGGTACACAGCCAGAGCCCCAGAGTGACACCCCAAAGAGCCAAACTTGATATAGGCAGGCATGGCCTGGAACACACAAGCAAATCACAAATCAGTCAGTCTTCCTCATGGGGAGAGGAATGTGAAAAGAAGACAATGAATACTGATACGCACTTGTATCTGGAGAACTCAAAAAAGATACACAGCCAAAAACCAAGGAGAACCTATAAACACTGGTAGAAATGTTTAGTGAAAGACAGTAAGGAGGGGAAAGAGAAAGGGACAAAGGAGGGGAGAGAAAGGGAAAAAAATGAGAGGCAGACAGACATGGAGAAAAGCCGTTCTATATCAATATTACTGTTTTGCAGACAAATCAGATAAATCCTAATATTGCTCCAGTAGATACCTATCCCAACCTCATTATTAATAACAGGCTTACAGCTGAGCACCAACGAAAGCCCCCATAGTTTCACAAACCATATACCACTGAGCTCTGATAGTACCCTGTGGACTGCGAAGAAAAATAAATTCAAAGATGTCCAGGGACTCGAGTTTTAAAACCTGGTCATAAAGAGATGTCACTTCATATTCATCCTGCTAGAATAGCTAATTCTCTACTCCAAGGTACCTCTGAGCCACACCATACCCATCACCATAGTTCCATTCAGCCCCTACCTTCCCAGGTGAGTATACCTAACTTGATCTCCTCAAACAACAACTGAAGAGGAAAAGGAGACAAAAATATAGTTGGAAGCAGAATTAAATACCTACTTCACTTCATAGATCTGGGGAGTGGAGAGGAGAGTCTGAAAATATGGGTCAAAGTGATTTAGATATAGAGGAGGAAGATGCATAACATCAAACAGTTCTATGAAATAGCTATGCTTAGTAAATAGTCAATTTTATTCTGCCCCCAGCATTTCTGTAGTGCTGTAATCTTACTGCCACCTCTTATTTGATATTATTCAGCAATATCATGGTTATGGCTTTATGAGACAAGTAAAACTAGTCTTATGTTCCATTATGCCAGGTCTTTTCCCAGGTTCCAGCATATTTCCATGCCAGCAAAACATCTGGGGCACCCAGGACCATGACAAGTGCTGCCTAAAGTATGAGGGGCACATTAAGAATAAATGGCAATAAAGTAATGTCCACCTTCAAATACCTAACTTTTCTTTTAATCCCCAACCATCAAAATCATAAAAGAAAAACAGCGAAGAAAACATTATCTGTTTCAGAGAAGGAAATGGCAAAAGATTATCTAAAGCTCTCCCTACAGCAGGACAAACTAAGGTCCCCAGTATGAGATTTCCTCTGCAGAAGAAATGTGCCCCTTTTACTTCAGGACAGATAGGCATCCTTCATAAACAGTAAGACCACCAATTAAATATGAGATCTAGCTTGAAGAAAGTAAACAGTCTAACAAGCACGTGCTCCCAAGCCAGCCAAACTGGTGTGCTCTTTGCTAAACATGCCGGGCGTTCACACTTCCAACTATCTGCAGGACACACGGATTTATTTGCATGATTCACCACCATGTAAAATGTAGCATTTCAAAAATAAGCCTTGCTTCCCTAGACTAAAGCCTTTCCAAATCCTACCCAATCGGCTCTCACTCCCAACAGTCCTATCAGCAGGACCATCCTACTCAGTCATCTAGGCTGGATACTGCCCTCATTCCAAAATATGATCTCAACTCAAGTCCACACGGCTTCTTTCTCTCATGCTTGGTGTTTTTTTTTTGTTTCCTTTCGCTATCCCAGATCAGGGTCCCTCAGCCTCGCACATGGTTTATACAGCCTCCCTGACCTGTCCATACTGCAATGCTGACCCAAACACTGCCACATCAATCCTCTCCAGACTGGCAAGCATTCTGCCTATCAGGCCCTGACCACAACAACACAAAGAGAAATGTTTCCTTATTATTTCTGAAATGACAGTGGTGGAGGGAGATGGAGAAAGTAAGAGAATGGGTTGAGGGGGTGGGCAGAGGAGAGAGAATGGAGGAGGAGAGGAATGACAGGGCGAAGGGGGAATGATAGGCGCTCCAATACAGCGCACTCTTCTAAATGACTTACATTAACTCCTTTCTTCCCCGAATTCAATAGCAAGGGAAATATTACCATCTGTGTGACAAATGAGAAGCCAGAAGCACAGGAAGGCTGCCCTGTTGTAAAGGACAGTCATGGCCCATCAGTAAGGTTCCCGAAGTCTAGGAGTAAAAGGGGGCATTTCAGGGTGCTCAGGACCTTGCTAACCACCCTGGGCAAGCCCTGCTTTTGATTGTCTGATGACCAATTTTTCCATCATTTCACTGAAAGATAATTTCATATTTAACAAGTAGCAGCCAAATCCTTCTAACAATATGGAGGTATCCCTACCTTGCGCCTCCCCCACAGCGTAAACCACTTTAGCCTGGGGGCAGGCAATCCTGTTGTGAGTGGCAGAGCCACAATCAGAAGCTGGGTTTTCTGGCTCCAAATCCAGTCTCCTACTGAACGAACAGTGCCATACGGCAAGCAACAGACTCTTGGAGGTATCCTGCCCACGAACCCTCACTAGTTCTCCAGCCATGCTCCACAATCCTGCCCACAAACGCTCAAGAGTTCTCCAGCCACGCTCCACAAAGCGTCTTCCAGCCTTCTCCCATGGCCCACACAGTCCACTGCTCAGCCACCCAGAGAACGCACTCACGCCACGCCTAGGCCCTGGGCTGCATGCTCATTTGGCACTTATCTATTACCACTGTGTTACTATCTTCCTTGTGTATGTACCTTGTTTTACCACCTAGACTGTATTCCCTACTGGTCCAAAAAGGAGCCACACACCCAGTAGGCACTCAATAAACATTTATTGGCCTGCAAACTGACTTCACTCCCTAAGTTCCCAAGGGGTTCTGTGGGCTATGGGATGAAAACAAAGTAATAACTGACTGAGTCATAGAATTTTTGAGCAAAAAGAATCCACAAAGATGAACTAATCCAAATGCTTCCATACAGAGATGAAGACAGAGCCAGACAAAAACTCAAAAAAATTGCAAATGAGAAAAACAGAGAATGGCACCATCACAATGGGCTTCTAAGAGCCTTCTGAGTCTCAGCCCATTTCCCTTTATTACACTGCTGTCCTTTTAAAATTCCATAAAACAGGAATAAATATAATGTGCACATGAATTACCTAAGATGCCCTTAATGCATTAAAATGTATTAGCACATTAAAATAATCTATCCACATCATATTATAAATTTGACCACTCTAATGCTAATTATATATATATATATATTATATATATATTTATATATAAATTATAATAATTTGCTAGCCATTTGGGAATTAAGAGGACCTGTTTGAGGGATGAATGATTTAGAAATGTCTCGTGGCTTCTCTTAATATAGATAAGACTCCAAGGAGAAATGTTTACTGTAGGCATAGTTACACTACCTTGTCCCTCATTTTTCTCTACTCCTCTTTTTTTTTCTTTTTTTTTTTTTGGTGGAAGCGGGGATTAAACTCAGGCCCTTGCACTTGCCAGGTAAGCGCTTATTCTACTGAGCTATCTCCCTGGCCCCTATACTCCCCTTTCTTTAGAGAAACAAAATTTCACAAAAGGGCAGTGTGTTCGGGTGCAGCTCAATGATAGACAGGATGTATGGTCAACACACACAAGGTACTGGTTCAAAATCCCGCCAGCCACAAAGGAAAGAGGTGTGTGAGTGTGATATGTGTTGAGTGTGCACATAGCTATGGGTGAAAATACTTTCAACATCTCTTGCTCAGTCATAGCAGAGAGTATGACTGAGCCTGTGTAGTCATCCTGGGTGCTTCCTCTTCCCTACCATTATCAAAGATCTCACAGAGGTTCTGAACGTTACCTGTCTACCCTTACGTGCATATAGGTCTTTGAGTACATGCTGGAGGCAGGGCTCAGCAGGAAGACTGCAAGGTCAAGTCCCGCCTAGGTAATCAGAACCTGCCTCAATATAAAAAATGGCTGGAGATACTTAGTGCAAGGCCCTTTTCCAGCCTTGCTACAAACAAACATTTGACAGATTTGCATGTACATCATACATGTAACAGGTAATTGTCCTTCTTTGACATATCCTACTGTTGTAGTCTTAATGGGAGGCAGTTGTAAACTATGTATTATGGAAGACAAAAATCAGATGCCCACTCTCGCTCTTGTTTCTAGCAGATGGGGCATAGACACATGGCAGAGTATCCTAGTATAACATACTCTTGCCAAGCAGTGACACAAAGAGGGGACAGTCAGAATTTATTTACAATGAGGTTGTCCCCCAGCAATGCCTAGCAGAGATGGTGAGAGTGCTGTAACTAAAAACAACTACTTGCTTTCTTGCCTCCTGGATCCTTATAGCTGCCCTGGTCCCATTTAGTTCCCAAATCTGCTATCAGTCTTTAGTTAGTTCATCCTGTTCCTCACAACTTCACCCTGTAACTTCTTTGATCAGGACAGCTAGTGCTGTTTCTTCAACCAAAAATAACTGCTAAGATGTAACCGACTTTTTACATTATGAGGGTTTAATTGTACGAGTTTAAAAATAAAAGGCATGGTGTACTGGGGCCACACTTTTCCTGCAGAGTAGAGGATATGGGAACTGAGGCCCAAGGAGAGGCAGGTGACACACTAAGGCTTCATTGAGCCTGTAGGGTGGCAAAGGCCATACCTATCCCATCTGCTCCAGAGTCTCCCAATTCCAATCTTGATTACAGGGCCCAGTGTATGTGGCCAGCATTAAAAACATTAAACCTTTGCACAGATACCAGGGAGTAGAAGAGGAAAAGACTCTTACTGTCCTCTGTGACCTCACTTCTGACTAAGGGCTTTATGGTGTGCTCACTACCTGAACACCTGAATCTCTGTGAGGCTCCCCAGTCAACTTGGACCCTGCAGTTCCGGCCACCTTCCTAAGAAAATATAAAAGAGGGGCCGGGGAGATGCCTCAGTAGAATAAGCACTTGCCTGGCAAGTGCAAGGGCCTGAGTTCAATCCCTG